>JABWIB010001087.1:21414-42831 GCA_016617825.1 Platyplectrum ornatum
AAGTATTTGAAATACTACAAATCTCCATTAACTTCTATTATATTCAGTGTTTCAATACCGCCAAATGTCCATACTGCCACTTCTAAATTTCCCCTATATATAGTGGCCCCAAACTAGTTTGTAGTCATCATGTGTGTGTGTGTGTGTGTATATATATATATATATATATATTCATGTGCAATATTACTGGCTTGGGCTAGGCAGCCATAGCGAGCCCCAGAATCACTGTGAAAGAGAGAAATTAAAGTATTGTCCTCTGATTGATTTGCTATTTTTGTAAAAACTTACATCTTTTCCAAATGAAACCACACAAAATAGTCATGCCTAAGGGGTTAATCAGTGGCGTAGCTACATGGGTCGCAGCAGTCGCGACCGTTATCAAGCCCCTGAGCTATGGGGCCACAAGAATTAAAGGGGGTTTGGAGGAACGCAACTACTGAGCAACCTTCCTAGGTGAATAAATAAGATGACCACCAGATCTAGGCACCTAAAGTGAGATTTTAATACATCAAATGTATGGGTTTGGAAGTGTGGGAGTCTCAGGATGCAACAGTGGGGTCACTAGCCAGGAGCGACACCCATATGATTAGTCACATAAAACATACATAATTGTACAGAAACATACAATTATAATCACATATATAGATTTTTAAACATTAAAACATAAGGAAAAAATTAGGCATTTCACCACTCTCAAATTTATCAGAGCGGACTGGCTCAGTATATAGGAATCGTGGCATGAGCCTGGGTAGCTGGCATATACACTCATTATTCAATGCTTTACATCACAGACCACCTGCACATTGAGGAAGTGGTAATAATGCTTATTGAGGTACAAGTAGGCAGTCTTCCTCGATGGCCTCAGTGCAATGTGAATGCAATCTATGGCTCCCAGGACAGATGGAAATCCTGAGAGCCCATAGAATGCCTGCTTCAGCTCACGCCGGTCTGCATCCTGGCTGTGGAAACCGACATGTCTGCAGAATATTGTACACAAAGCACTTAACACTTGAAATAAGTGTCTGTAACATGTTGTCTGGGATCTGACAATAACTCTGCCTGATGCCGATTAGAAGTAACCAGTCTCCAGGAAGTTAATGGCACACATTAATTTGTGCAGCCCATAAACTGCTTGAGCACGAGATGCATCAGGTTCTAAATACCCTCTCTCCTGGTCATATAAGCTCAGGAGGTTTGTGCAGTTAAGCCGGAATAACTGCACTACCTCCTGATCAGACAGGGAGGCCTGGTCCAAACACATGCTGGGGCTGGTGATGGTCAGGTTCCGCCTCTCCTCCACGTGACCTATGTGTTAGAACAAAGGCCACAGAACGGCCTTGCATGGCATAATATTTAAATCACACATGCATGCTTCTTTTGAAAAATGTCATAATAGTAAATTCCAAATCCGTATATGCATCATTGTTATTTTGACTAAGTGAATCCAAATCTGTGATATGGGGGCATTTTGTAAAAAAGACATTTCAACAGTTAGTAAATCCAAAAATGGGCAAATCCATCTCCAAGTCCGCCGAGGTGAGATGACCATCTTGTCCTTTAGTAAATTTTACCCTATGTGCCTGATGCTGAGCAAATAAAATTTTTCTGTCTTCCGTTGTATTGTGTTGGCAGGACATGAAGAGGTCAGTACACACAGAGGGTAGTCCATAATACTATCCAGATATCTGCAATTAAGCAAGGACATAACAGGGAACCTTAAAGCAGGGGTTTCCATGAGGATTTCCCCCATAACCAAGGTTTCGCCTTCCATAGAGTTATCTGCATAATGAGTTTTTCATAGTTATCTGAACTTTGGTTCATATGTTTCTAAATACTATATAACATCATATAAATCAAATAAAAAACTAATTTTTCTCTTTATGTAATCAACATGTTTAAAAACAGTCTCAAAAGCCCCAGGGAAATATAAATATGGCTATTACAAATTCTGTTCACTTATTTCATTGTATGATGGTTTTAATTAAATATATTGATCAACATAAGAGAACCCAATAAATAATCATGTAAAGGTGCGTTCTTATGCTGAAACAGCAAATGCTATGTTCCTGGAGTTATGTTTAACATATGATAATTGCCTTAGTTGCCTTGCCACTGTTTTATCTGCAGAACTAAGTGTGTCTGGAGTGTTCATACATAGACAGACATGTTTCTGTACACAAGGGATGCCATTCTGTTGCTACAATAATTAATTGCTTTGATTCCAGATCTACAGTCATGCATATCCAATATGTTATACTGTTAACGGTGTGCATTAGATCATCTACTTCATCTTTTAAAGAAATAATCCCAGCTTATAGTGCCTTTATCATTTATACCAGTGGTTCCCAAACTTTCTCAGTCGAGAAACCCTTAGGGTCTCCATAATATTTCAAGGCGCCCCTAAGAATAATTTCAAATTTTTACGTTTTTGAGTCAGAATAGTGTAAAAACTATTTAGTAAAGACAGAAATACTTCATGTTATTAAGCATAGCTTCTATATGAGATGTAAAATTGTGCTTCTAAGTAACACTATCAACATAGCACCACGTTGGAAACAAAATTCCGCGGCACCCCAATGAGAGCGTCGCGCACCCCAGGGAGCCTAGGCACACAGTTTGGGAACCACTGATTTATACCATTAAAGCAGTGAATTACCTACTAGGCATGTAAGGCACTTACCAAGAGACACCTCTGCAAGAGGGTGGTCAGGCCCAATGACATCACTCCATGGGCACGCTGTGGAGACGCACAGTTAGCACAGTGATCAGAGCAAGTGACAACTTGCAGAGGACACTGTTGAGTTGATCCCCTGGAAGCCTATGGTGATGCACAGACCCACCAAGAATTGGGAGGACGATGGCAGAGATGTGTCCGAGGTTGACGAGTGAGTTGAGGCCCATCTACATGACCCAAGTGAGTGTTTATCCACGAGAATTGGTGAGGATGATACGCATTTAGTCTAAACCTAACCACCCTCCACACATGCTTTATGTTCTAATACATCTCTTACTTTGAAAAACCAAACCCTGCTGTACTTAGTTACATCCCTTGACATATATGAAAGCTGTTAATATAACCCCTTTGCATCTTCTCTGCTCCGAAGATGCAAGTTTATTTCCTGTAAAGTTTTTACGCTATGTAACATATTTGTGTTATTTTTTTTTTATTTTGTTATTGTCACTTTGCCAACATATGTGACCCTGTTCACACTGCTCCATGGATTTGCAAACTTGTTTTACTTTCTTTTTTTTTTTTTTTTTTTAAACAGAACCAAAAACCAGGTTGCCTATTCGCACTTCCTGCTATCTGTGATAAACTCGGGACCATGTTCACGCTGCAACATAATTCCATTTATTTTAGAATTTCCATGAAACCACTTCTGAATTTAAACATCAATAATAATTTTTTATGCTATGGATTTTCACTTATTTATTGTACATAATACAGAAATATCATCATTCTCCACAGACATTATATAATATTAATTTCTCTGCAGAATATTGATTTATCATCCTTCGTTGCTTGAATTTATTTAAAATGTTTTACTGTAATCACTGCATTGAGAGTGATGGAGACAGCTGTACTGAGAGAAGCTCAGCCCAGCATAGGAGAAATTATTGATAGTTATAGCTCTGGTGCTTTACTAATGGTAACAAGGAGATGGAGAGAACTGAAGTCAGATGTTTTTATTTCTTAAATGTCCTTTTCATTTTATTTTAGCAAATTAATTAACAATACAAAGTAATACTTTCCAAGTTACAGTGTGCATAAAAAGCAGGATACATTTGCATATTAAACAAACAGATTAAAAAACAAAATTAAGAACAACAAAAAGGACAGTGGGGTCGTATCCATGTGGCAGAAGCAAAATGTGTACCTATATGACACCAACGACACAATATATGGATAAATATAACAAGATTTGGAAAATTCAGGATCATCTAAACTGTGAAACAGATGGGGTCATTTATTGCCTCAGTTGCCCCTGTAATATGAGCTATATTGGGATGACAAGTAAGACCTTTAAAAAGAGGCTGAACGAACACGTCTACAATATTAGGAATGGAACAAGAGATAAACTGAGGATGAAACCCTTGACCTCAGTAGTTAGGCACTTCTTAGAATGCCACAAGCAAATACAAAAGGACTGAAAGCCTACATCCTGCATAAAATCAGATTGGGGATTAGAGGAGGAGACCTAACAAAAGAATTACTGAGGAGGGAGATAAAATTAATTTTCCTCATGAATACAATTATACCCAATAGACATATCAGTAATCAAAAAATTTCTATAAGAGAGACCAGCATATCAGCCACAATAGTGTTTTTTTATAAGAGATAATGTCATATAAGGATATATGTCACGGAAAGAGGTATTTTTACTAGTGAACAAATGACAGGAAATAAGTGGAACAAGATTAGGGTTAAAGAAGATTAGAGGAAAATTATATCGACATACTTACCTTATACCTATCCTGGGATATCTAAATAAAAAGGATCTGTAGATAGAAAGAGAAAAACTTATCAATATTTATGTATTTAATGGGATTTATTTCAGAAATATTTAGATGAATAAAGGTGACTGGTTGTTAGATTATAATAAAGGATGTTAATTATATACCCACCCATGGGTCTCCCCCCCATGACCAATATGAGTAATACACAGTATTTTATTCTAATGTTATACTTGGGATAATTAAATTTTGTAGCACTAGTTACAGTTAGAGTTAGTATCAACACTGTTGTCAGCACTTTGCACATAACACTTTACAATTTTAGGATAAGTTAGATGTGGGATATAAATAATTTAAAAAGCATTAGCGCTTGACACAATGGTATTACACGTACAGAGTGTAGTTGACACAAAGACATAAGTTAGCACTTTGAGGCACCTAGCACTTTATAAGGGTTCAGGACATTTACACTTGAGTGACATGTTAAATAGGTTAGAGGTATATAGCACTTCAGAATAGAGGAGGATTATAAGTGGGATCGTTTGTGTCATTAGACAGTTAGGATGACTAGGGTTGAGATGGTATCACACAAAGTATAAATATAATAGAGAGTAAATATTGAGAGCACGTTGGAACCAGGATATATATAACCCAATAATACAACAAATAAAAAATCCATGGTATAAAGATCAAGAAAGAGATATATAACAAGATATAAAGTATGAAAAGACGACACCATGACACAATATTTTCACTTTATTTTATCTATTTTTATCTTTATATTGAAGTAGTCTGATATATGGATGCAAACCTGTAAGAGAACAATTTGGGAGCAGAGAATACACAATCAAAGTAATAAATAAAGTATACCTGGTATAATATAGTGATGCATGAATGGGATGCTATGGATAATAAGAGGAGGTAAAATTGGTAAACACCACAGAGACTGTGGGTTGATATAGAATTTTTTGCTTACTTATAGTTGCCTCTATTTCTTCAATCTAAATTATTTCTGTCTCAAACGCCACTGCACGCAGATATAGATGGTGTATTTACAGTGCTAACACATTAGGTCACGTTCCCCCATTTAATTGTCACGGTTTTGGACTGCAGTTCTCATCTTCTACCTCTAGGGGCATTCCCTGATTTGTTGTCAGCTGTCATCTTTAGACTTGCCCCTAGAGGTCACTGTTTCTACTGCAGCTCGTTATCTCCTGCACCTGCGGTCTCCCTATATATATCCTGTCTGTCCCAGACACAGGTGCGGGTCATTTTCACCCTCACCTTTCTCCTGCTTGCTAGCCCTTTGCAGCCTCAGCCTGGTCTCAGTCTCTCTCTGCCTTGCCTCCCAGTCTCTCTCTCTCTCTCTCTCTGCCTTGCCTCCCAGTCTCTCTCTCTCTCTGCCTTGCCTCCCAGTCTCTCTCTGCCCTCAGCCCTCTGTTTATTATTCGTTTGTCTTATTTGGTGCTTATATCTGTTGTTTGCTTTAGTTTTCAATAAATCTATCTGCATCCTTTTTGTGTCTCCCCTTGTTTCCTAACATTAATATTGTAAATAGTGAAGGAGTGGATGACAGCAGGAGACCGTGTGCTTTGGGCACGGTTCTCTGGCAGTGAGAGGGAATAAGGCGCCTCCCAGCACTATTGTAGCACCTTAATATAGCACTAAAAGCGGTGGTAGTCCATTGTAATTTTAATACTTTCCAACTGATATGATATCTTTTTCTGTCATTTTAATTATATTTTGCTATTTTATTACAAATATTAGTAAAAGTTATATTTTATTGTTAACATTAATGAAGTTTTGTCCTCCCTGTGAGTGCCCCTAACGAACCTCTTTTCTTTCTTTCTCTTACAACATGATCGTTACATTTGTATGTTAGTAAAACCACTGGAAAAAAGCAGACTGTGTATATAGATAACAAATATTGTGTAGCTTAATTCTTAATTAACAACCATAAAATAAAGTAAAACTATATACATATAACAAAATAAAATAAGGCAATGGAAAGAATAACATTTCTTTTGCCTATATATCCAAGTTTTGAAAAAGCATTGGATCATTATCCCATCTTTCAGCACAATTTAAATGGGGGGATGGGAATGGGGTGGCTGTATACATGCTACCATGAGGATGTATGTCTTATAATTTTTCAATATTTGACAATAGACAAATCAGATGTGTTCTTTTTTTTTATATAAACACTAAGGACAGGATTCAGACTTACACAAAATGGCCATTTACTGAAATTATTTTGTGAATGCGCATGTACATAGTCAAAACATTCAACACCAAAAAAGAGAACAGGCCGCGCTTCTATTAAAATATATTAAATGTGTGCAAGTGCATATATATGAATNAGGTGCAGCCAAGGACAAAAAAGACCAATGTGTAAATACACATAATGCAACATGATTAGGGACTCACCTACTGGAGGTGCCTTGACGCTTGGCAGGTGAGCTTAACCCAATATAGCTATATTGTGAACTAAACCTCCTCTATATGTATGTGCTGACACATAGTGATATATATTGTTTGGTATGGAGCGCCGGACTTTCTCTGTTCCTTGTATTAAAACATTCAACACGCCTGGATCAGGTCTTCTGTTTCTGATGACTGGTATGTTAGTAGTCTCTCTGGACTATGTGCTTGCCTACTCCCTGGCATCATACACAGAGCCATGGCACACTGATCTACTGTAGCAGGCTCTATATCTGAAGTTCATACATCCCAACTGTTGTCCGTAGGGGGAGATCGGGACACCTTGGTCACACCCCAGCCCTACCCAAGCCACACACTGGGTGTGTCTGTAGTCCCGCCCTAGCCAAGCCCCATCCTGTCCCGTTTGCCCAAAAAAGCAGTTTGTTCCCATAGCGGGACAAACTGTTGGACAGGAAGAACAGCAGGACAGTGTCGCAAAAGTGAGAGGTAGATATGGAAGTTGGTATGGTTCACAAATGGTTCACAAATGGTTCACAAAGGTAAAATTACAATTTTTTTCTTACTAACCACCACTGTAACAAACAGAGGAGTGATAATTAATCTGCACTGCTTCCATGCTCCCAATTGGGACACATAACCAATCACTGAAACAGTACCTGAAAAAACACAGCAGCAACGAATGTGAACCACACATAAACTACAAAGATTACAGGTATGAGCTGACAGAAAAAGGGGTAAGAAGAAGAGATTACAGTGCAAGTATGAATATGTGAACATTGAATATGAGGGAATCTGAAAAATTGCTATTTGCATACAACTGTGCAATCGCTCCGCTAACCACTCGCTCACATGAACCTGCCTTTTCCAGCTACCGTCAACGTAAAATCGTGGCTGAGAAGCCTGAAACTCTCCCAGAATCTTTGGGAGTCTCCTGGATTTGGGGCATGTCTCTCAGTATCTCAGGAGAGCCAAAAAAAAAACTCCCTTTACCCAGTTTGAGGTAGTGATATAATGTACATCACTACCCTACTCCTGCTCATACATAGCAAATGTATGGGGTTTGCAGTCCTGGAGGTGGGGTTGTGAGTTTGATTTGCAAAAATCCCACTCCACCCCATACTGACGACTAGGAGGGATAAACTAAAAGTCGGCAACCCTGCCGATTTTTATAAAATCATGCCAATTTTCAAGCACAACCCCCGATGTCAGAAGCCACTAAGAGTCACTAAACTGGATCCAGAATATAAAAATAAAAGAGAATCAAATGGCAAAACCATTAAGCCGTTAAATTTAAGGGGGAGTCAATCTGATCTTTGTCTTGCATGCAGGGAATATACATTGCTTTTACTTATTGCATACATACTTACTGCTTCCCCTGCAGTTTAAGGTTTTGCCCGGTTGAAACTTTCCTCCTAACGCTCTTATTTTCAGACTCTGAATCCAGCCCAGTGCCATTAACGTTCTAGAGGCACTTCGCAGATGATTGAATGTATCCTGTTGATTCTTCCTAGCTGTTATCGGATTATGACTGTTTCCAGCCAATCTTCAGAAATATCACTTAGAACTGTGAATCAGACAATAAAGGATTAAGACAGCGAGGTTATAATTTCTGAAAGCAATACTTTTTAATCAACTCTATTAAATTAGTCTAGGGCCAACTATTCCTTCCATAGTCATTTCCATTATATTTCATATATTAGATGTTCTTGTCTATTTCAAAACATATTACGTTTTAATGCATTTCAGTAAGTACACTTTCTCGCTAGTGCCTGCTCTGAGACTTGTTTCTTCTCCGCTGAAATCATTGTGACGAGTAGTTTGATGCCTTTTAAATGCATCGGAAACAAATGAATTTTTCTTTTTCAAATAAGACATAATATACCCTGCAGCTACCACAGTACTTAAGATCATTTTATTCATAAGAAAAAGAGTTTTCTATATTTCTGTTTACTTTTCTATCTATGCAGTAACAGCTAAAAGCAACTTTAAACAAAACTAAATATTATCTTTTTCCCAATCACTCCATGCTAAAGTGGTTCTGATGCATTAGTGCAAAATCACACAAAGAGAAAGAATCACTTCCGCAGTAAATGGCTCTGGGACAGCTAGCTGGGTTAAAAAGCAAAGCTTTATTAACTCAATGTGAAATCCTGCTATCAAATTGTTGCCGAAGGGAATTCAGACTTTATGATTTTAAAAGGTATATCTGAAACTATTTTAGCGTCCTTTTTATTTTAAACAAACAGTAAAAAGGAAAATAATGCCTATACAGGAGGTTCATTAATTTACTCTCCAAAATTCAGACATTGTTCCCAGTATCCCCAAAGTGCAGGCAGCTCCCATAGGATATAATGAAATCCCTCCCACACCTCTCCAGAAGGTTGCGTGGATTTGAGAATAAATGGGCGAGACTTGATTACGCATTCCACGTCCCTGTGCTGTCTTCTTTATGTGCTTCCCGAGATCACCCAAAAGGCATTATTCTGTTTCCATGTACATTACTATTATACAAATATCTATATTATAATAGCAATACTACATTACTGCTATCAAATAAATAGTGGTTAATCATTGACCAGTGGAAAATATAGAACAAGGAAGAACAAACAAAACCCCAGAAGGAATATACCCCTGCATTTTATTACACATTTGTCATTTTATTTCTACATTTTGAGTGACAACCTAATTAAAATGTAAACATCTTGCTATCAGGTGGTAACTCTAATACACTGTCAAACACATCAGAATGATACTTTCATTTAGCAGGCAATCCTTTGATTTGAAAGATCTCTGCTAATGATATGCAAACAATCCCAGAAACCTTTGCTGCAGCAATGTTTTGCAATTAAATACTTGTCCACTATATACTGAATTTGTATTTTACTGAATTGGGTGGGGGTACACACTGAGTTGGAGGTCAACTATACCATAGAGGTGTGGGCCGGTGTTAGCCCCTATTACTGCTGACTGTCTTGAACCAGATCCTGTGAACAACCTCACCCATGCTGAGGAAGTGGGCGGCCTGCCATTCAAATGCGGTGAGCATAAAAAACCTCCAATATTAACCTTGGGCTCCTGATTAAACACAATCCTTTCAAAATTAATATTTGCTAATAAGAACGGTCTACTGACAGAATCACATAATCAATCTTAATTGAGACAGGAAAATGCTTTTTCAATTATGAGAATTATAACCATACAGCTAACAAAGCTAATCTGCCCACAGACAAGCTTAAACAACTAAAGCTGTATCCTCCATTCAGGAACATTAGGCCAGATTCAGATTTACACTCTCATGACTTACACTCTCATGGGTAAAACCATGTTGAATTGCAGGGGAGGTAAAATGAATGTTAGTATTTGCATTTCTCTATTTCCAATTGGAATTGTTTTATTTTTTATGCTACATAACGCTTGTATGTTAATTAATAAATTGTTTAAACTTTTAATACTTCCTCATATTGAATTTGTTATAGAAACTGTATATCTTGCTATTGTAATTTGCGCACACTAGTTGTTCTTTTTTTGTATGTTCCTGAGCCAAATCTAATTGGCCGATTACCAGCAGGTGGCAGTTCCTCCGGTCTAGTGATTGCAGTATTAAGTAATCAAGCTGATTTCCATCCTTGTAATTTTCAAGACTACTTAAAGCATCGCTGGAAGGATTATTTGACCAATAACAATATCCATAATGATAACTTGATTTTATTTTGCGAGGTCATGTCATTTCATATTAACAACTCACCAAACTGAAGGAAATCATATAACCTACCATCACTGTGAACAATGAAATTTTTTCTTTTAATGAAGCAACACCTTTACCAAGAACAAATTCTTTAAATGGGGCGGAAAGACTGCAAACCTCTTGGCAAATATAGTTCGACAACAAACTAGTAAACAATTTATTATCAAAGTCAAACATCCTGTTTCCAATGTATTTCTCACTTTACAGACAGATAGCTTATTTCCAATGACTCTACACTGCTTTACCTGAACACTTCTATCTTTCACAAACACTATTAGAAGAGCCAAATCAAATGATCAACAGGAACTCAAGATCAAATCATTACATTTGAATAAATGCCCTGGCCTGGATGGATTAAATGGACATAATTATTAAATGTTAATAGAGAAAATTGCCCCTTAACATACCAATCTCTTTCAAAATATTCATCAACATAATCCCTCCGTTTCTAAATTTAAAGACTTACTAACAATACTTGACCAGACTTCAATCCTTCATGCACCATATATTTACTTGCCATTAGATTAGTTTCACACATAGATGTTATTCAGTTAAATATTTCTGAATGGCCCTAGCATCGATTATTGACTCCAACAATAACAATCTCAAAAACAGTTTTTCTATTTGTAAAGTTTGTCCTTAATTCATTAAACCTATCCAATATATAGAGTAATCCTAAAACATCTCTTCCAATCAATGATCTAAAAGTCTGATGATTATGATGACGAGAGGAACTAGCAAAGGATGTCCCAAATCAACCCCTATTTTTTACTTAGAATAAGAATATTTACAAAAGAGTGTTCTACATTTCCAATCCCACTGGTACTCTTTTTACACATACAGAGGATGCAATCGGATGCAGTCCAATAATAATAATAATAATAATAATAATAATAATTAATAAGCATGTTCACATTAGATTGGGCTGTAAATCATCTTATTGCTGGACTTAAGCTTTGTATATGCACGTGTCTATGTATATAGGGAGAACATGTAGAGCTGAAAACTCTGTACTTGACTGCAACATTTATGTGGGTGGAAACTTCCTTTGAGAAAGGGGAGTGTATTAGGAGAGTATTAAATGAAAAATATTGACAAATAAGCAGGAAATATATTGGAGAAGAAGATGTAGAGGAACAGTAGGAAGACATCTATCACAAAAATATAAGATTGCAGTGAAATCAAATATCATTAACCTCAGAGCTGCCACCAGAGATAGTGTAACCTGGGACACAGATGTCACATAAAGGTGTAGCACCACAAAACTGTAGTTATAATTCACATTGGGCCCATGTGTAGGATCAGGGCTGGTGCTAGGTCGAGGAAATCGTGGAAGGTGACAGGGAGGAGGAATTACTCTTACTATTGTCGTCCCCCCTCCCTCCTTCCCAATATATACTTTATTTTTTACTCTGCCGCCCACCCACGCGCTTGGGGATAGGTATGTAAAATGTACAGTAAAGGCTTGGTTAACTCATTTAAATGGGAGAATGTCTGTATATTATTCATTGAAGATATATCCCCCCTATATGCTGTTATAGTTTACAATGCGGGTGTAGAAGCTGTGGAATATTATTTTAAACCTGCAGAGGTGGAGATTAAGCTTGTGCATTTTATTATGGAGGGGATTCATTTCATTCTTAGAAACAATAATTTTAACTTTTTATTTACAAATATGTGGAACAGCCATGGGCGCCAAATTCCTCCCCCCCCCCCCTAGTTATGGCAATTTATTTTTGGCATACAGGGAGAGATCCATCCGTTTGTTCTCTGGGGGAAATTCAGTGATATGTCTGAGATATATAGATGATGTGCAAGTTATTTGGAGAGGATCAGAGGAGGGCCTTAATGATTTTTGGCAAGAAGTTAATAGAAATTATAAAAACATTGTCTTTACTTTTGAGTCTTGTTGTTCCTCAGTGAATATATATATCTATAGATTTAAAAAGTTCACTGGTTCAATGACTGTATTAATTTGGAGGCCCATTGCTGATTTTATATCCTTTTCATTATACATCTATTGAGTTTATTATGATCGTGGTATGTACCATTACATTATATATGGATAAGTGTAACTGAAAACAAAACTGTAAAATTTTGTTTGCATGTGTATTTCATATTCAGTACTTACAGGTTTTACTATTTTATATAGGTTCGTTCCAGACATAAACAAAATCAGCACTCAGTGTTCAGCGAAAATGACGGCCCTAGTGTAAAAGCCGCCATTTGAAGGCAATCTGAACGGTGCCTTTTAAAAACGACAGCTCAGGAGAAAAAAAAGAAGGTTTTTCGCCGGCTCGCCGGCTCCCTTGTAGCAATCTGAACACGTCTGGCCGGCAGGCCGGCTCCAACGCGTATAAGGGGAGGTGATTGGCCTAAAAAGACATGTGATCATTACGATCACAGTCTCTTTAGGTGACCTCCTCTTCTCACAGCACGTTTCGTGCAAGTCTGTACGTGACTTGAACGCTGCCACGCAGGCTCTACACCGCGGATATGCCTGCGGCTTTTTGAAGCCCAGGCAATCTGAACGCGGTATAAGAGTTCTTAAGTGGATTCTCTTCCCCATGGTTGGAGACCACTCCCCTCATACAGAGGGTAAACTGCCGTCAGGACTCTACCTTCAATCTTCTGCACCACTTTTGCTTAAATGCAAATGTGGGTGCAGTAATCAGGATTGTATGTAAGGACACACGTTCCTGGTACATCCTACTTTACTTACAATCAAAATAGAGTGCACATGCTATATATATATATATATATATATATATATATATATATATATATATACTTTTGTTTTTGTAGGTCTGATGCTTTAAAACTACCATGCCCGGTATGGTATGCATGGTAAAGATACCATGGTCCAGGATTTCTCTTGGTGGCCTTGTCTCTGTGAGCACCCCACCCCTGGGAAGCAAAGTGTGTGTAATCTTTCTACATCAATGTAATTTTTACTACATCAGAACCTGCTCATTTTTCTCACTTTCCCATTGCTGCAATTATTGAAAAAAAGCAGAGTTAAGTAAACAAGGAGGCAATAATTGTCCCTTTCCAAATATATATCATCTTCTAAGAATTTATGTCTGAGTAGCTATTAACGCTACTGTACATTAGACAGAAGATTGTTTACATTTAAGAGCAACACATTTTATGTTCAATTACATTATAGAGTATTCTACTTTGGCTTATGCATATAAAGTAACATAGATGGCAGCAGTTTTGGTTGTATAACATGATTTATATGCCATTCTCTAATTAAGCATGAAGAAAATGATGTCTAAAGGCATAGTTGAATATTCTGTGCATTCATTATTTCATTCCCATGCAGTAATGTTCTAAGTAAAAACAATTCTTCTCTTTTATATACATTTTAGCTGACTTGAAATATTAACAATGTTTAAACAGGTGATTAGACAGGTGATTAGACAGGTAAATTAGTAGTACATTGAAAGAATATGAGGTAATTATATTGGAATTTGTGTACAGAAACAGAATTTGTGTACATTAGTACAGAATGACACAGTTTCTGTGGATACTACAAGAATGTTACATTGATAAGTAACTTATGTTATAATCTCCAGGGACAATCGCATTATTTAAAATAAGGGGTTTCCAAATCACCATAACATACTAATAGTGCATTAATTCCAGCTGCCCATATACTATGAGACCAGTGTGCTCACTCAGACATCAATATCATCTTCAGAAACTGCTGTATATTTTCTTAATGATAGCAGTAGTGTGTAAGGGACTATTTCCTTGCACTGATATATAGTGCACTGGGTCTATAGTTCAGTGTCTCTGACAATGTGAGCAGATGGTAGCTGTGAGCTCAGCACACACTGAGGCAGAGCAGTTGTTGTCCTCTGGTAGTTAGGGTGTGGGATCGAGGAACAGAAAGAGTAGGGAGGAGTAAGAGAAAGTTGAGAAGCAGGAATCTGTGGGATGAAATACGTTTACCATAGAGGAATATTGTTTATCTTAGTGCAGTCCTGCAATCAAATTCCAAACGGAATCACTGTATTACAGAATTCATTTTAGTTACATATTTTGCACACATGATAAAATACTGTAAAATGTATGATTTGCATCTCCTGTATTTGCCATCTGTCAGTCTATTACGCTTTTCACAGGAAAACAAACTGGAATGTTTAGAAAGGTATTGGTCTTTCTTTGCATTTACTTCACAGATAAAATTTGTAACAGAAATTCACAGTGTTTAAATGCACAGTTGAAATTGTTACATTAAATCTGCTCCATAGAGGTGTCTTAGAGCTGACTCATTCTAGTCTTGGATGACAGTCTGTCACCACAATATACCGACCTGCTTGAGAAGAATTGATTAACTCTAACATTATACCTATCTTCAGTGTAATATTTTTCAAACATTAAAGCATATACCTCAATGGCAAACTTTATTTCTATTATTTTACCATTTAACTGACAGACAAGTAATCTCCAATGCTGCATATGATATCAGTATATTAATAGCAATTATTAATAGAGTTTTGTGAAAGTGCCAAACAGCTGAGAACTCGTCTATCCCGAACCAGTTCAGACAGTGGTCGAAGTGGAAACTTACAAGTGGTGTTATGAACATTTAGAAGTGGTGGTATGGAAACATAAAAAGTGATAGACGTAAATGGAGATTTAAAGTTTTCTTTAACCCCTTAGGCAGGCAAAACATTACCACAATCAGTATAGAGGACACTAACAAATGAAACTATCAGAACAATGCAATGAGGAAATATAAACAATGAAGTAAGGAGGCAAGAGGGAGACATATGGAATTCTCCTGGGGGAGGGTCAGGCGGGGTCGTCGGCGGAAGTGGGGGGAAGGGGAGAGGAGGATGTAAAGTAGAAACAGACAGGGTTCACTGGAAGGGTGGATGGTATAAGAAATGGGGGATGGGCTAAGAGCCACCAAACCAGAAGGAAAAGATTGTCACAGTCATGGAGGTTGTAGGAAATTTTTACCATGATTGCACAATCAGCCATCTGAGGGGGTGGCACGATTTCTAGGCTTTGGCATTAAGACACTTAGTAGCAGAGATAATATGTGAGGCCATGCAAAGGGAGAGAGGGGATGAATCCCCAAAATCCTTAGTGATTGGATAGGCGAGAGTGAGAATGAGAGTGCAAGGGTGCGATAGTATGAGAGTGCTTGTAGTTCCAAAAAATTCTAGAAAGATGGGATCGGACAAAGGAAAAAACAGAGAGAGGAATTTTGACAGGAAGGGTTTGGAAGTTTAATAGAAATTTGGGGAGAAGAGTCAACTTAATGGCAGTGATCCTGCCCAGCCATGAGATGAAAAAAGGACACCAAGAAAGAAGGGTAGACTGAAACTGACAGAGGAAGGCAGGTAAAAGGGCATAGCAAGGCAGCAGCAACATAGAGGGAGTCATAAGAGTTCTTCGCCCAGTGCCATTGAAAAGAGAAGGTAGTGGCAAGGTCTCAGAGGGTTCGGGGAGAAACGTTAGGGAGAAGAGCTTCAAACTTAAAGAAGTTGACCTTAAAATCAAACAGGCAACCCTAAATCTCGAGGATAAGAAAAAGATTGATAAGGAGGAACTTGGCTGCAAATAAAGAGAGTTTGTAGTCCTGGATAGCAATTTGGATGCCCCCAGACAGTCGCCAAAGTTTTGATGACAAAGGACGAGTGCCCTTGCAAATCAGGACCGGGTCAGTTAATGCCCTGTAAACAAGGATTGTGGCTGAGGCATTGAGGACACCCTGGTGCAAGGGACCCAAAAAGCAGAACGTTTTAAAGGTACAGGATATAAACTGCCAGAAGATGCGGTCAAACGCTTCTGTGTCAAGAGATTGGATACTGGCTGGGGTGGAACGTGAGTGAGCGACATGGATGAAGTCAATGGTCCGACACGTACTGTCCTTAGCCTGGTGGCCTAGTATGAAACCCACCTGGTCGATGTGGATGAGGGAGGGAGGGAGAAGGTTCAGAGAAACAAAGTTTTCAATTAAATTAGTGGGAGAAGGTGACAGTATGACATACCCCCACATACACCATGGACCAATAATTATAAAATGACAAAATAGATGATGTTCTCTAAATCGAGGGTGTCAAAGTAGCAAAGATGTTCAGGAGGATAAGGACTTCATATATATGCTTGTTCTAGACTGCAAACATTCTACTAAAAGTCAAAGAAAGGTTTGTGGCATAAAAAGTTAAAACTTTGGCTTTCCAGTTGAAATTATTTTAATGAGTACACCTTTTAAATTTCTGTACAAAGCAAAATATAAATGGATACACTCTATAGTGCTGATTCCATAGACCATATGATTAGATGTTTGACCTTTGTTATTAAAATCTAACACAGACTTCTTGTAATTGCTGGAATTACAGACATTTCCTTCATACTGATGATGCTGTGCTCCTCAGTTTGATATTAATGTAGAGAATTGCTTTACAAATGAAGTTATGTCGACATTTTCATGCCATTGACTATAATGTAACAAAAATAGTATGCTTGCTTTCTCGTTCTGCAGTAATTTTTGTGATTTAATCTTTGAACTCAACTATTGTAAAAAATCTGTTATTAAAATATTACATAGGCAAGGGTCCTCTGCTGAGGCCAGTTCTGTTCTCCACTGTATCCATGCTACACTATATCCACTCTCTTTTTCAACTTACTCTCACTGGACCAGATCCAGACTCGTATTATTGACTTAGTCATGAGTGGACAAAACCATACTGAATTGCAAGGAAGTTAAATTTTATTTACTAGGACAGTGGAAAAATAAAAAACTAATTGTGTCTTGTATTGTCACAACTTATATTTAATACATATGTACAAAGTATATGTTATTTTTTATTGCTTTGGTTTAGAAAAAATTTTATAATTATTCAGGTGTATATTGCCTACGCTTTTCTAGCCATTCAGAGACATTATAATCAGCAATTACTAAGCAAATTACTTATTAAGGATACTTTAACTATATTAATCTCCAACCAATTTCCTTAATGAGCTACTCATCTGATATAATAAAGTTATGCACAACATAACTGCTTATGTCAATTTATGTAAACACTGGGCACCACACAAACAATATATATATTGTAGGATATATGTCTAGTAAAGGCATACACTACACTTTATACAACAAATTATAAATATTGCATGTTGTGTATATTACAGTTATAGAACCAGATCCAGACGTTACGTACTATTCAAACCATGTTGAATTGCTGGGGAAGTAAATTTCATTAGCAGTAACACTGGTCAGTATCTGTGTGTAAAATGCAAAAATTATATGTCTACTGTGTGGCCAGCTTAAAATAAAAAAAAACTGCAATAAACTGTTTGTGAAACTCTGGGGCACGATATCATTATCGATCCAAATTCTGAAATTAAAGTAGCATTAGTGGCATATTACAGTGGCATGTTCCATTCAGCTGGTCCGGGATACCTGCCATTCATAGTAGTTTTAAACTTTTAAAGTTAAGATAAATAATATCACAAATTCACTCTAATTATGTTGTCACATTTGAGAACCTCAAAGATGAAAAAATCAAACAAAAAATAAATAAATAGAGTGAATGAAAAAAGATTCCAATCTTAAACTGAAAGAAGAATGTAATCCTTTAATCAGTAGTGCTTGACATCACTGTGGATACAGGCTATTCTCTATAACTATACTGACTTCAGAATTCATCTGATAACAGGGCTGGATCAGAGCTCTGCTCATCATCTCTAAATTCCAACAGGATTATAGACATTTTTCAAAACTACACATTTCTAGATATGCGTGAAAATTATTGTTAATAGATTGGAACAGAACCCTTTCAAACTTATAATAGAGGGGATGAGCTGAGTCCGTATATAGGCATTTACCCTATGTCAGTGGAGTGGTTGGTAACATCAGAGCTGGATTAAGACTTTGCGGGGCCCTAAGCAAAATACTATTTTGCGCCCCCCTCAACCATAATGAATCTTTTGCACTATATTTTCATTTCTTACCTAATGCATCCACATTACACAACATTTTTCCTCCTTATATAGTACACAGTCACTATTTTTAAAGCTTTCCATGTATCTTCTCCATAGCTCCCCCATATCCCCAGTTCCATATAACCACCATATAGATCCCTTATATCTGCATATCTTCATATACACCCCACATATCCCAATATCCCCTCCCATATCACCATGTCCCCCTCCCCACATAGCTTGATATTTTCACCAATATAGATACTAGGGTTACCACCTTAATTACTGGATAACAGGTGGTAATCCTAATACCCATATCCCCATAGAGATCCTCATATTACCCCATATCTACACCAATACATACCCACATATCACCCAATATCTCCATACCCCATATAGATCCACTATATATCCCCAGATCTATATCACCCCAATATATACATATTCCCCCATATCTACACAAATATAGATCCCCCATATATCCCCTACTCCATATCACCCTAATATCTTAATTTCCCTATCGCTCTATATTCCCCCTACATAAATCCCACTCATATAGATACAACAAAATTTTACCCAATGCTACATATCTCCCCCACATATAAGACCTACATATAAATCTCCCATCTTCTTCACTAACTTAAATTAAATTATTCAGTAATTGAAAAAGACTTTCTTGTTTGTTTTAATACAGAAAATCCTACTAATATAACTTAGCTTTAGAAATCCAGAATTCAGAAAGGTATAGTAATTTTCCATGGTATGTGCAGACCCTTCATCATCTAGCAGTCTCCTCTATGATTTACCTAGGTATTTTATCCCAGTGGAGTATTTAAATTTTACATGTCTGTCTTCCGCTATCATTCCCTGCCTATGGATTTTGATCAAAGCAGTCTTAAGGTGCACTGGACATTTGACAGTTTTCAGCATTTTGGTTGAGGGCAGCAAGCAGATGGTTGCTAAGCAACCTGTGAGTTTTTCCCTCAATGTTCTGGCAAAAACATAAAAGGTTTGAAATAATGTGCATAGTCTGTAACTACAGTAAAAAGAATGTCGCCAACTAATAAGAGAACAATAATATATAAAATACAGCAATTGCAATATAGTTTTTTTTAATGTTTAAGAAACATTGTATAGTGTAGTGTTAACTCTAAAGTTTATTGTTTTTGGTAAATACTTGAATTGAATAGATATATAAACTATAATTTCTGCAATATAATAATTAGCCTTACTACTGCTATGATGATGTCAAGGTGGAGCTTGACATCATCAAGTTACGTCCATAATACTAGCAATTGGGGCTAAAGCAGTTATTTACATGAACTTAACTCTTCATCGCCCGCATCTCTCCAACTGCCAACCAACTCTTAATACTTTTGACCCCACCTTGGCTGAAGAAGTGCTCTCCCTTCTTTGGTCTTTCCACCTGACTATGTGCTCACTTGCCATCCCCTCTAATCTCCTCAGGTCTCTTTCTCTCGTCACCTGCTCTCATCTTGCCTACCTCTTCAACCTATCCCTCGCAACTGGCATCTTCTCCTTCGACTTTTATCACACTTTCAGTCTCTTTCAGAACTATTTTCAAACATAACAAAAACCTATTGGCTCTCTCCTTTTCCTTAGCTCCCTACCTCTCCTCACTTGTTTCCATCTACACTCTTATCCCATCTGTTCTGCTGGCAACCACCTCCTTACATCCGACATGATACTGTATCTAGCTCTGACTCACTTATCCAGGACATCTCCTGAGCTGCCTCCATACACTGGAATGACCTACCTCAACCTATTAATCCCTCCTTACATCCACCTAATCTTCCTACCCTCTCCCTTCTTATCCCAATGTCTTCTGTACTTTCCACTCTCCCACTTAACATTTTTTATCTGTACTTGTTTTTGCACTGTTCTTGTTCTCCATTTTGCACAGTTCTGTTTTGTATTGTATTGCTGTTCTGTATTTCTTTTGTGTGGGGCTGTGAATACCATGCGATGCCTTATAAAAAACGTTGTTATTATTGTTATTAATTATAATATAATAATAATAATAATAAAAATTATGATAAAACTAAAAAGCAACTATATGTATCCTACTTTTGCTAGATTGTTGTACCAATAAAATAGTGCATAGTCTTGAACACAGATTTTACAAGAAGTTCTAAAGAAACTAAACATGTATAGCTAAGAGAAGAGAAGGAGATATTGCTCATGTGTATGCTTGGATGTGTTTGCTAATTCATGCAAATAGAAAAAGTTATATATGAAAGCTATACATGCTGTCCAAGACTTTACTGAACTGAAGAACAAACATGGTATTTCCACAAGGTATTGTCAGGCAGAAGTAACATGTTATGCTCTTGTGGTTACTACAGTGCACTAAATATCTATGACATAGTCCCTGTACCTTCTGTGACATTTAAGTACACACATCTGCTTCCCAATAGTAGTAGAAGTTTTGTGTCACTGTTCTGTTGCTATGCAAAGTGGGGCAGAGCCGGATTAAGACTTTATGGGGCAAGATATCATTTTGGGGCAAGATATCATTTTGGGGCAAGATATCACAAGCCCTCAAAACACCATGGGGGGAATTCACTAACTTACGATTTCTGCTGAGATATCATATCGTCAGCGTTCGTCAGTGACGTGAAATCGTCAGTGATTAGTGATGTATAGTATTCAGTAAGTGACGATTTCTATTGACNNTATGTAATGTCTGACNAATGCTGACGATATCCATTGACGAAAAAACTGGTATTCGGCAGGCGATATTGCACTAAACTGACGTATACACTGACGATTTTCATTTAAATCGTCATGTCGAATTCACATAA
>JABWIB010001087.1:66082-88370 GCA_016617825.1 Platyplectrum ornatum
GTCAAACGTAAGAAAATTCTTCTTTATCTTCGGAAACTCCATTTTGATATTGCTCTTTTACAGGAAATGCACCTGCCTACATCGGAGATCCCGAAATTGACGATGTTGGGGTTTGCTCCGTTGTCACGCTGGTCAATACCCGCCTCCCATTTAAGGTACACTCTGACATTGCTGACATGGAGGGCCGTTTCACGATCACTCAATGCATTATTGGCTCGTTCAGTATCGCCATTTGCAATCTCTATGGTCCCAATGTCTACTCCTCCACTTTTTTCAAACATCTCCTTGACGAAATTACTTCCCCTCTGTGGGTCTCCGTTGCTACTTGGGGGCGACTTTAATTTGGTGACATCCCCTTTCTTGGACCGACAATCTGCACCTCGCCGTCTCCGCCTCCCTCCTCTTAACATCACCTCGCTATCCGCCCAACTTCTTCTTAGTGACGTCTGGCGGTACCGCCACCCTACAGACCGTACTTATACTTGCCTCTCTGCGGTACATGGTACGCTATCGCGGCTGGACTATCTCCTCTTTCCTCGACACTTCTCCCCCGCGTGATGGCATCTTCGATCGAACCAATCTGCCTGTCGGACCATGCCCTGGTATGGTTTGACGTACTCTCAGGAACCGATGTGGGAACGGCACGTATCTGGCGGTTTCCCAGATCGCTTTCGCTCTCCCTAACCTTCCGGGATGCCTTCCAGGCATCCTGGTACTCTTTTGCTTTTTCCAACGCAGCTCATGCCGATTACCCTGCTTTGATTTGGCAGACAGCCAAAACAGTGATCCGGGGTGACNTTATCTCTTACGCCTCGAAAGCTAGGCGTGCTCAAACCACGGCCTACCTGCAAGCGCAACGTGACCTCACAGCAGCATCCGACGCCTTGGCCCGGTGCCCTTCTCGGAACCTCAGGGAACGATTTCAGGTCACCCAGACGCGCTTTCGCTCCCTGATGTCAGCAATGGAAGACGCCTACACCAGGCATCGAGATCTCCGCTTCTACCGATTCGGTAATAAATGTGGCAGGCTCCTTTCGAACTTACTGTCGGGCTCTCGACCCTCCCATATTGTGCGCAGCCTTCGTACCACCGACGGCCGACGCCTGTTTTGCGGCACTGAGATTGTTGACCTTTTCCACGATTTCTACTCCCACCTCTACTCCCAGGACGCCATCGATCACTCCGCCAAGTCCACCTTTTGGTCCACGGTTCGGACCACGTCTTACTCAGTCCCAGGCGGAGAGTCTCACAGCGCCCATCACCCTTGCAGAACTGGAGCGGGCCATCAAGCTTCTCCCGCCGGGCAAATCTCCGGCCCTGACAGCTACACCGGGGAATTCTACAAATTGCTGTCCCCGAAACTCCTCCAACCCCTGCTCGCTCTTTATCGCCGTTTCCAGGCTACCCTGTCCTTCCCGTTGTACTTTAATGACGCTTATATTAAGGTGCACCAAAATTCTGGCGGAACGAGTCAAACTGTTGCTTCCATCAATCATCCATGCCGATCAGACAGGGTTCATCTGGGGGAGGCACTCAGTATCCAATGCCCGCAAGGTCTTATCGGTGCTCCACGTTTTGTCTCAGCGTCGGGATGACCCGGACCCCTGTTTCTTGCTTTCACTGGATGCGGAGAAGGCCTTCGACCTTGTCACCTGGGACCATCTTTTTGAATCCTTACATCGTTTTGTCTTTCCCCACCAATTCGTTTCCCTTCTTGCAGAACTCTACTCCTCGGCCACGACACAGGTGTCCTGCAACGGCTATCTCTCCCCACCGTTGTCCATCGCAAGGGGTACCCGACAGGGTTGCCCTCTTTCCCCTCTCCTGTTCGCGCTGGCACTGGAACCTTTGGCTATTGCCTTTCGTTCGCTCCCCGCATTCCGAGGCATTTCCGTGGGTCACCATGAGGTGAAGGTTGCCCTTTTGCAGACGACATGTTGTTGTTTGTTTCTGATCCTGCCGTGTCCCTGCCTGCCATTGTCTCATTGCTAACACAATTTAGAAGTTTCGCGGGCTACCGACAGAAGTCGGAATTACTCCCTCTCACGGTGTCAACGCACGCCGGATACACCCCTATGGCTGCTTCGACGTTCCAGATCGCCAGAGGGTCCATTAAATATCTTGGGATATGCATACCGTCTTCCCTTCCTTCGCTTTATCGCCTCAACTTCACCCCTCTCCTTGATGACATCTATCGCCGCCTTGACTTGTGGCACTCGCTTCCGCTTTCACTTCTGGGGAGAGCGGCAGTCCTTAAGACGGTGTTCTTCCCAAAGATCTCGTACGTGCTCCAAATGTTGCCTTTATCCCTTTCTGCCTCGGACCTCCGAAATCTCACTCGCGCCTTCACGCGCTTCCTGTGGCAGTCCCGGAAGCCCAGAGCTCGATATGCCTGTTTGCAGCTCCCTCGCTCCCGGGGGGGACTGGGCATCCCTGATATTCCCTCCTTTACCTTAGCGATTCATTTCAGATATATTTCCAACTGGATGCTGCAGAGGGGTATCTACGTTAACAAGGACCTAGAAGATGCGCTTTTTGCACCATTCACTCCCGCCGCCCTATTGCTATGCCCTCGCTCCTCCTTACCGACGGGCCCGCACTCCAACGTACTCTTTTCCACCACGTACAGCGCTTGGCTCAAGATAAACAAGGCCTACAAACGCGATGCTTGCCACTCCCGTTATGCTCCCTGCTGGGGCAACCCGTCTTTCCCTCCTAGCATGGATAACATCTATTTTTCCTTGGTCTGGCGCACACGGGGCTTACTCTCTACGAACGACGTCTTCGATCCGGGAGGTCGGATCCTTTCTTTTCGGGATCTCCGCGACAAATACCATATCCCTCAATCACATTTTTACATGTACCTACAATTTCGACATTACGCCATGACTCCGCCTATGACGGACCCAACTGCCAACGACCCAATCATGCGACTGTTTTCTCATATCCGCGTTCACCNCTTCAAGACCAAACTTCTGCAGACGGACCTTCTGCTCCTTTCCTACTCACATTGGGACCCGGTTATTGCAACATGGCGGACCACTATCCCTGGATTCACGTCTCCAGAGGTACTCCTGGACTCCCAGGATCGCACCCCCCGATACCTTTGCTGCTCCAGTCTCCAAGAGGTCCATATCAAAACTATCCATAGAATGTACATGGCCCCCGTTCAGAGGCGCCATATGGTCCCCACTGCCACAGGCCATTGCCCCAAATGTCGGGCCCCCTATGCCGATTTTATACATGTCTTCTGGTCATGTCGCAAAATCGCGCGGTATTGGAACAAGCTGGTTGCTTTTCTCAACTCCTCCTTCCACCTCCGTTTACCCTGTGACCAGGCGGCCCTCCTCTGCTCTGTGTTTACTAACTGGGACCTAGGTCAGCGGAAGCATGAATTATTGCCCTTCCTCACGGTGTTCGTCACAGTGGCGAAAAAAGTGATATTGGAACAGTGGACCTCCCGCTCTCCTCTGTTACTAGGCACGGTGCGTAGCCACTTGCTTCGAATCATATACTTGGACCGGCGAGCGACTGCCCCTGATGTGGAGAAAGGGGTCACCCGTTTTATGAAGAAATGGTTGCCATACATTTCCCTATTNCAGCCTGACNCTCAGTCTCATATTTTCAAATTATTTGAGAACACCTCTTGGTTCCTATCGAGAATCCCCCCTCCACCGATGCCTCCAGGCGGGATGCCTGCTTCTGACCCCTCTGGGTAGACAGCTCTCCCCTCCTCTCCCGCCTTGATTGCCCTCTCTCCCCCCTTCTTAGTGTTTTGTGGTGTCTTCCGTCCTCTACCCTCTGGCCTCTTCCCTCTCCCCCCCCCCTCCCTCCGTTTCCCCGTGACCACAGTTACCTGGCACAAAATTTGGAGCTAGATTGCCCTAGCTCACATTTTCACGGTGAGAACCCTGGCTGGCGCATCCATGCCGCACCTCTGCACTTCAGTATTACTTGCTGGTTTTTCTATTTGTAACTTCTACAAATGTGTAAGCTTATTTGCTCAGTCGTGGGTTCGTTGTCACTTACCTATTGTAAGTTTTGTGCTTTTCTCCCGTTGTGGTGTATTGTCCCCTTCTGTATTCCTTGTCTGAAAACCCAATAAATCGTTTTCCAAAAAAAAAAAAAATAAAACAAAGATTAGTTTATAACAGATTGTAATAGAATCAATTACACTAAACTACCTGTAATCTATATATTTTGTGGGAAAACGTTTTATAGACAAAATACAACTCCTATATCTTTTTTTATGCTTAGATGATGCTCCTCATTTTCTTGGCTTTTATTTATACTATTCTCCCTGGTTTTCCTTGTTATCTTTCATTGATTCTTCTACTCACACAGGAAGATTAAGGATTAAGGGAAAACAGTCTCCCAGTGATGCTATTAAAATGTCAAACATTGTGCGGCTTCCTCTCTACTTTCATAAGACCAAATGGTAGCTAGCAGCAAATGATCCGAGTAACATCATATAACTTGAACATGTGCCATCATAATGTCTGCTATATGACTTGTGCAGTTATACTGATGGTGTTTGTAGTATTTGCAGGTTACCAATCACCAATCTCCTTATAAGCTCTGATAACCCTGTCCAGTCTTATTCACGCCATTCAATGCAAAATAAAATATAATGATATAAAATAAAGAAATAAAGATTAGAATTGTCAGTACCAGGACTGTCATCAGGCCCCCCCCCCCCAAAAAATCTTATTTTTATATATATATATATATATATATATATATATATATATATATATATATATATATATATATATATATATATATATATATATATATATATATATATATAATCCAAACACCGGCACTCCTATTAATCCTCCATTGCTGCTGGTGGTGTCCTTGCAGGTATGTTCAATAAAGTTTCTGTATCTTGCAGTCACTCACCAGTCTTGTTTCGGACGAAAGCACAGATATGTTGGTTACGATCTACGGCCTTCATATACAAAACACGGCAGCCCAATCATTGGTGGTTCAGGGGCTGCTGGCCGCTTCTGCTGCCGGGGTCTCCTGAGTCAGTGAGACCCGGAAGACGGGAGTGAGTGCAGAGGCGCTCGTTCAGAACGAGCGCCTCTGACGTCACTTCCGGTCGGCGGGTCTCGCCGGCGGCAGCAAAAGCGGCCAGCAGCCCGCTGAACCACCAATGATTGGGCTGCCGTGTTTAGTATATGAAGGCCGCACATAGCGATCAGTAGATCGCCATGTGCGGCAGCCCTGAAGAACGATCAGGGCTGATTTTAGTTTCTGAAGGCCGCACATTCCGATCAGTAGATCGGCATGTGCGGCCCTGAACCACCAATGGTGCGGCCAGCCCGGGTGCCATTTGGCACCCTGGCACCCGCGCCAGCCCACCCCTGACTGTCATCCATCAAGGTACGGGCAGCCGGGACTTCTGTCCCAAGTCCGAACTGAGTAGGGGCCTGTGACCCCTCATACTTCTGTGAGGAAGCTTTCTGTCTGTATTTCCTCTGTTGTTGCTGCACACCAGTACTTACTCAGTGCCAGATTCAGATTTAAACTCTCATGACTTACACTCATTACTTACACTCTCATGGGCAAAACCATGATGATTTGCAGGGGAGGTAAAAAGAATGTTAGTGTTTGCATGCAGGGAGAATCAATTACAGAATCAAGGCCTTATGCCCCTCATCCCTGCGCTAAGCTTCAAAGCGCAGAGGCTACGGATAACTGCTCTGCATTCGCTGAATAAAAGCCTGCAGTTATTGCCGGCTTTTTTGACTGGATTATAGTGAAAATAAAAACATAGAAAAAGAAGGACATCCATAGGACATTACCTGCCCCTACAATGCTATGCACAGCTTACACCATGTCCTGACATGGTGTGAGCTGCTCTATCAATTAGCAGGGCTAAGCCCTGACAGCGCATATGTAAATGAGAAAAGAGGCTTGGAACTATACCCCCGTCCCTGTACGATCCGTGCATGCGGCTATGAATCAGTTCCATCATTTCTCACCTGTAATACTGATTACAATTAATTAAATTTACCTCCCCTGCAATTCAACATGGTTTTGCCCATGAGAGTGTAAGTCATAAGAGTGTAAATCTGAATCTGGCCCTTAGACACCAGTACCGGTTTAACCAATTTTGCCAGGCCTGGGCCCCTCTATTATTGATGACAGTCCTGGTAAGGACTATACTGTGTATGTGCTTTAGAGTCAAACACACTTACACATTAGCCAGGGATTTCCTTTATTATGAGACACAAGACTTTGAGACTTGGCATAATTATTATTCCTTAGACGGGTATACATCGAGAACACATATACTGTAAATTGAGTAAGAGGGATCACCTTAGTGAACTCTGCAATATTCACATCCAACCCTAACATCCCAGCCACACTCTCTATATACATATCTCATGTTATCATTCCAGTGTTGTAAAAGATACTAAATACAGCCAACCGGTTTGTTTTATTCACATTCTCTCAAAGTTCACATTGAAAAAACTGCTGTCTATTGATTTACTTACCAGCAGAGAGCTTACAGCTGTGTATACGCTGGGCAGGGCTTTGGAGACAATGCTCTGATAGAGGAGATGTTCATACAAGAAATAATATTAATATATGAAGCAAACATTTCTCAAACCCTGTACTATTATTATAAACCAACGTTTAGCAGGAATCTGCTACTATCTCCCTTCTGAATTAAGTATATTTGTCTTCTGTTTCTTTCTTAATCTGTAAGTGCAAGGCAACCAAAAATCATTCATGTGACAAAAGATCAATTTCAGCAACAGAATAACTGACATTGATGAGAGGATGAGTGAAGGTTAGAGGTCAAAGGATTCTTCATTACAGATTCCAATAGTCTATTCCATTCCATAATTTGTCATTAATTAAACATGTTACATATGTATTATTAAGCTCTGGCAGTTATATATTGGATATTATCTAATGTAATGAGATATATATATGTTTCATTTGTATGATGCTTTAATTAACCTTCCCAGAAATGGTTTCTCAATGAAAATAGCTCCATTTGTTTTATTTATATGGTAAGGACAATGAAGACCAAACATTCATATATGTGACAAAGAATCAATGACAGCTATGCAATATCTGACAATGATGAGATGATTTACCAGAGGTTGCAAGGACAAATGCATTCTCAATTGCAGGTCCCAGCAATCAAGTAATACTTAATTGCTTCATTGCTTCACAATTATTATTTAGCTTTGTCAATCATATAAGGTATATTATATCATTAGTAGAATTATGATTACACAGATTCTGGTGGGTGGACACAGTCAATTAATTTTAACCATTATAGTGTGTAGATTTAGCAAATTGTTTAGCAAAGTTTACTGTACCTCCCCTACAATTTAACATGGTTTTGCCCATGTGAACGTCATGAGAGTGTAAATCTGAAGAGTAACAGTGTCATGGGACCGGATTAAAAGTTTTTGTCCAGACATGGTGAAGGCTGCGCTTAGCCCTGCTTAAAGGGCAAATGTAAATGAGAAAAGGGGCGTGTAATGCCCCTTTTCCCATTACCATATTGCGGAGTCGCAGAGGCATGGATTCGGGCTTTTTCGGGCGAAACTTTGCGTCTCTACCAGCCTGGCTGCCGGAGACGCAGGGCTGAATCAGCCCCATGATCCCTTGTCAGAGCAACAGGTTTCTATTGCCTGCTGACTAGTGTCCTCAAGTTCACTTGTGTGTTCTGGTGCACTGTGTCCTGATTGTGATTCTACTTCTAGTTTTTTCTTCTTGGTTATTCTTCTTTAGCCTTAAGATCCTGCAATCCTTGAGTCGTTGATGGTTATTCATTTCAAATCGCTGATTCAAGGCGTTGGATCAGACTCTCTTAGGATATCTTAGGATATATATTATTATCCTTTCTTTGCCTCGACTAACAACATGCAGCACCCTACAGAGAGAGTTTCAGAAAAAGAGACAGGAAGCAAAGTGGATGCCATGGGTAACAATACAAGAAAACATAGGACCCTGTGGTTACAGCCACTAAGGTGACAATAACATTATTCACAATGGTACAGTTAACACCAAGTCAGCTGCATCACTTGCCACATCACAATCTGTTATAATAGCAGGAGTGTGTGGTTTGCCAGTGCGAAGAGCCATATTTTGACAGGGATGTCTTAACAAGAACAAGTAGAGTGATTATCGCCCAATCAAGGGAACTTAGCAGAAAACATTTTGACACACACTCTGCACTTACGGCTCCGGTTTCGACAAGCAGGATAAAGGAATGCCCTTTTACCCTGCGTGCTCGCCAGAGGTGCCTCTGGATTAACCGTTTTTTGCGTCCATTGCTGAAACCGTCATAAACTCTGGATCCAGCCCCTGTGGAGTGGGACCAATCAGCTCTCTATCAGGATGAAGTGTTATCATGACTAATTAAAGCATGAATTAAAGGTTTTAGTTTGTTCAGTAATACGAGATGGTATTTAATTATGTTTCATCATTTACTCTTCAAACTAAGTGAACAAGATGTAAACAAAGATTCATCCAATTTTAGATATTGTTTATGACTTTTAACTTAATAACATTACATACTTGACTTTTATCTGTTAAATTATTTCCAGGATCTATAAGTGCTAGTCTCAATAGAACGGCTGAGAATGATTGAATTAACTCTACCTTCTGGAATTAAATATAAGTAACTGTAGCCATGAATTCTAGTCTAGCAATACGATTTCAAGCCAGACATCACAGGGCATAATTAAGCCTCACAGTTAAGAGACAGACTACTGACGGTGCCACAAATGCTTTTAACCAAATGAATAGAAATGGTACAATATTCAATGTTGCCAAATACCTTATTTATATTCTAAGGCAGAGTAACATCATCCCTTACATTAAACTGAATTTATTCATTCCGTAATATGACCAAATATATAAAGAGGATCTTACATGGAGTGTATATTTAACACTTTGAAATGCAGACTTACATTGCATAACAATGTTAAAACACTGGTTTTATTTCACGCACTCCCATTTCAGGTTCCATTACAGTACATTATCAGGTATAGGTACCACCAGTACGAGACACAGGAAGCTACAGCTATGGAACACACAATGCTGCTGTAGTCAGGATACATGGTCCTTTGCCTCCACCAGGACAGTTCCGCAGAAACCGGACTAACCCTTGTAAATTTGGATAGTTCCCCGAATCAAGGCTATCCCTTGTAAATCAGAATAGTTCCCTAAAATTAAGGCTATCCCTTGTAAGTCAGGACAATTGGAGAATCTATGTAAAGGAAACCCAAAGCATAGGTTTTGTTTATACTAAATCCATCTTATTGCTGACATATATGAACAAAGTACATGTAGATACATAATTAGTTTGGAACACTACTAAATAAAAAGCAAATTTTAATAGTCCTTTTATGACACAAATACAAACATACTGAAGTATAAAAGTTCTCCAGTAATGCAGTGAACTTGATAAATTATTCTTGTGTCGAGTTTATGGCCGTGAATTTGGGCGAGTTTTGGGCGAGAATTCCATCTCGCATGGTCGTAAATTAAATCTCGCACAGGTCCCTTTAAATTTGTCTTCCATTAACTTTTATATAAACACAGTAACTGATTGCATCCATCTTGGAAATGATTGACAGACACTGTGTATCGGAGAGTGTTTAGTAGGCGAACGCCAGGGAGAGAGCAGGATTAGAGAGAGGTAGTGTAGGTGTTTTGTAAACGATTTCTGAGTCCTGTGTGAGTTGTGTAAATGTTAGAGGTCATTTGTTGTTGCGTTATTAATTTTTATTTTGTTTAAACGTTTTGTGTTTGTGTTTTATTTTTTTTTAACATCTTGGGACTGTGTGACTGTTTAAAGAGAGTGAGTGAGTGTGTGTGTTTGGGTGTGTGTTTGCCATACATTGTCAGTGTTTCTGTGAGTGTCTGTTTGGGTGTGTGGCTGTCTGCCTGTCTGTGTTTTATTTCCCCCCTTTTTCTAAAAAAATAAATATTACTAGTGGGGGTATGGAGGATGAGGATAAGGGGCAGTGTAGGGACAGTGGCTCGCCATTAAGCCTAAAAACAAAACTGGTGCGAAACATAATGTTCTCCCATGAGGATAACTCAGGTAAAATGTTTTATTTTTTAAACATTGTATTTTGAAAAATAACCAAATCACCATAAGGCATGGTTATGTATTTGCATTTGTCATGTTTAATGTACTTTATACTATAGATTTGGGTGATCCTGTTCCTGGGCCGTCACATGCACCAGTTACACAACAGACACGTGACACTCAGCCATCTGCTGCACCAGCTCCTCTGCCAAAAGCTGCTCCAGCTCCTTGGCCAAAAGCTGCACCACCTACTCGGCCAATAGCTGTACCAGCATCTTGCCCATCACATGCACCAGTTGTGAAGCATTCAATTGCAAAATGACAACAAGCCTCAAGTGCACAAGTTCATTGGCCTGTGCCAGCTTCTGAAAGATGCGTGGATGTGAATGTTTCATCTCAGCATGCAACATCCATTGTTTATATTGTTCCTGTGGTTGTTTGGCCAAATCTAAGTGCCTATACATAACACAGCAGTCAAAATATAAGCTATTTTGGTAGAAAATGCTTTATTTTGCTAATAAAAATATGTTATTATAATTGTTGCCTCTGATTGATGACAGTGTGCCTACTTGCACAATGACTGGTGACTTTGAAAACCAGCATGTAAATTGCAAGCATTTACAATTATGGATGTAGTAAGCATTAAAAATGTTTGAAAACACACTTAAACAAACAAATTGTATACACTTACAAGAGAAATGTCTCTCTATTAACATATTCCTTGTCTGAATGCCTGACCTACTGTTGTCCTGATTAAGTGGCTCATCAACTCCTGCACTGTCACTGTATGCCACTATAACCTCTGACCAGAGTTGTTGTAAGGCCAGATTATGTAGCAGACAGCATGCCCACACAATATCAGCCACATTACTAGGGTAGTAGAGGAGCTGGCCACCTGTGTGTTGTCATTAGCCAGGAGCAACACCCATATCCTGATTCACCTGTAAAAATAGAAAGAGGTCCTTAAATTTCATTGTATGCAAAAATCAGGATATTAGACATTGTAGAAGTGACTGTAATACATACATACCCAACAGCCATCCCTCTGGCATTTAACCAGCTTCAAATTGGCGATAGAGGGCTGACAGGGACAGGATATAGTCATCATGAGATGAGTCCAGGAACGAGGCATACACACACTCATTAGTCTCTGGCTAGCATCACAGACAACCTGTACCTGGACATTGAGGGAGTGTTGATTGTTATAGACAAACGCCATCCCTGTAGGTGGTCTCAGCGCATTATAAGTGCAATCTATGGCTCCCAGTACAGATGGAAATCCTGAGTGCTCATAGAATGCCTGTTTTAGCTCACGCCACTCTGCATCCTGGTGGGGAAAACAGACATGTTTGCGCATTATTTTACACAGAGCACTTAACACTTGAGATAACTGTCTGGAAAACATTGGTTGTGAAATACCAAGCACCTTACCAGACATTGACTGAAAAGAGCCAGTGGCCATAAAGTGAATTGCACACATTAATTTCTGCAGCCCAGACACTGCATGACACCGGGCGGTAGCAGGCTCCAAATACCCTCTCACCTGTTCATAAAGACTCAGGAGGTTTGTGAGGTTCAACCTAAAATATTTCACAACCTCCTGATCTGACAGGGAGGCCTGGGGCTGGTGATGTTCCTGGGAAGCTTCAACCTCTGCCCTCGGCCTGATTAGCTTGCAAGGCTAAAAAATTCATTGCTATAAATCCCTCCATTGCAAAGTGAATGGCAACACAACTGGAATGCAAACATACACAGATTAATTATATAGGTCCACTAATTAGGCAATGATTTGAATGGGCAAGATTTTTGAAACTCGCATGCGAAATTTGGGGCGAGAATTAAACACGCTGCTTAGTAAATACTAAAGTCTCTTTATATTTATATGCGAGTTTTGGGCAAGATTTTCAAAACATGCCTTTTAGTAAATTACTGAAAAGCAAACACGCCAAATTTCGACTAGATTTCAAACACGCCTGGGGTTATTGTTCTCTGCACCCAAATGAGCCTGCTGCCCAGTGTCCAGAGCCTACCACCCTGGGTCAGGTGTCTTCAGTTTCAGCCTCCCGGGGTCATCGTTTGCCGGTTCCAGAGTTTCCCGGTACCTCATCTGTCGGGTCCAGAGTCTCCAGTGTCCTCGTCTTCTGACTTTGGAATCCCATGCCCTTTTGATTCCAAAGTCATCCAGAGATTCCACCATCCAGAGCCTACCACCCTGGGTCAGGTGTCTTCAGTTCCAGAGTCTCCTAAGTTCTGGTCTGCTGGTTACAGAGTCTCCCAGGTCCTCATCTACATCTGACATAAATATATATCATAATCACTCATGGAAAAATTTGTATCCTGTCTTCAGTGTATAGAGAATGGCACAGAAAAGTTCTTTGATTTCATTTAAAAAATAAAACAAACATGTTATAACAACAACAGGCGATTTATCTTAACCTAATATTTGTTACCTTAATTACCCAAAACAAATTCCCCCGGGTCTCCCCCAAATTTTATTAGAAAAATGTTCTCATTTTGGTTTCTGCGCTATAAAAAATCAATGAACAGAGAAATCAGAAAGCCCTATTGGACACCCCTCTAGCTGCTTCAGAGAAAGTGAGGTTGAGAGCCATATTTAATCAACGCTTGGATACAACAACTATTAAAATGCTTCTTGAGATCCACAAGAGAACAGGAAGACTATGGGCAATCTGCAGAACAGATAATAATCTATCTTTCTACACAGCTGCTTACCCTGTTTTCTGTCAGTTATTTGTCCCTGCACCTGTGATTGCTGTATCCTGCTTTCCTTACTAATTATTTGCACACACATCAAGCTGTTTTGTATCGCACACGTCATGTTAGTGCCACTGACCTTTGCAGAAATGAGATTTGGGCATGGAAATCTCATAATGAAGCAGAGTGCTTATATTTCCAGGTGTAAACCAGTAAATAGAGAACAAACTGTTCACTTTCATGGATCTACATATTAAGCATCTGTGCCTTCACTCATGCATGAAATGATTTAGAAGTCATATAATATTTTGTGATTTATGCATTAAACAGATATGGATGCAACCTTTCTAACTCGGGTTTTTACATTTGTTTCACATATATGTTGTGACATATTTTAGACATTCGCTTTGTGAATTCTCACACAATATGGACCTGATCCAGAGTTACGCTTGGCCGCAGAGAGCAGCCGCACACGCGATTCAGAGGTCAGGTAATTTAACTGAAACACCCACCTCTGAATCCCTCGCAGGGCAAAGGGACATCTGTTATGCCCTCTTCCCTGATTCCTGTTGCCATAAGCGAAGAGGTTATGGCTTCTATAGTCAAAACCTCTGCACTTTCGGCTTTCGATGAATCGTGGTTTCCATTCATAAAATGCCGCCATAGTAGCCACGCCGGTTACTATGCTGGCTATTGTGAATGAAAATAATGTGAATGCATTCTGGCTTTTCCAACATTAAAAAACATATTTATAATTTTTTGTTTAAATAGCCAGCATAGTAACCAGAGAGACTACTATGTCAGCTTTTTATAAATAAATTTTATAAATTTATAAAAATATAAATAAGTTTATATTTTAAAAATTAAAAACATAAAAAACATTTTTCTTGTTTTCAACACTTTTAAAGCAGGACTTACACCACACTTGCACTCACAGGATAAAGAATCCCTAAAGCTGGCCATACACTATAAGATAAATTGTTCCATTCAAAAGGTTTTTTCAAAAGTGGCCAAACCATGATGAATTGCAGGGGGGGTANAATGAATGTCAGTGTGTGCATGCAGGGAGAATACTTTATTGGTGCATGTTGGACACAGAAACTGACCAGCGTTACTGTTACACTGTTATTAGGCTTGGGCTGGAAACATCATCTCTCAACTGTAATACTGATTGCAATTATTTCAATTTGACTCCCCTGCAATTCAACATGGTTTTGCTCACTCTTGAAAAAATGTTTTGATTGGAACAATTTATCTTATAGTGTATGGCCAGCTTTACAGTATTTAATTTTATTTTAACAGTTTAAATAATTTTTATGGCTAGATAGATAGATAGATAGATAGATGGATGCTCTATCTGGAAGATATTTTCCCAAATTATTCTGCAAATACAGTGCAATATATGTGTTCCACGAATGTTTATTTCATCACATTCATAGCTATTAATGTAAAACGTAGCTGCCATTGATCCTCCTATAAAATAAAGCATTCATTTTAATTAATTCTATACAGCATGTTTGCTTGTCACGAAATATGGAGCCATGTGCTTTATTAATTCTGTTATCAGCAGTAGCTGATGTCCTGAAGCTCCAGGTTTTGCATATTTAATTTCTCATATGAGCACAAGCTGAAAACAGTTTCCAAATTTCTACAAAATGTAAACTGTAAATAAATCTTAATGACTTCAGTTTCCTGAGCCATGTGCAAAACACATTATTCACAGTCCATCATGGACTTTATTTATATGTGATTTTAGAGGCATAATAGGTTGCTTTAAAGCTTTATACCATGGGCAACAGAAAAAGAGGAGGCAATGAGGCAAATGTCAAGGGAAGCTATGCTAATAGTACAGTAAGGGTTGCACATAAGTCCATTGTAACTCCTTTGTGTGTGAGGGGGGTGGCTTCAAAATAGGAGTAAGGACACAACAGGTATCTCCTTCGCCTCGGCTCTGCTAAATTCCTGTCAGCTCTTTATAATCTAACCTAGGAAGAAAAATATTCATGTGTGCATTTTGTTCCAATGCAACCTTTGCTGCAGAAGAAATCTTCCCCGTCCCTAGACAGGAATCTGGTCATTCTTATGTTATTATGCTATTTAAAAGGGTAAGAATAGCAACATCAGTTTTAACATTTTGAAGTTCACCTCCAATGTGTGCTATGAAAAACAAGTTTAGATATGCAGCCAAGTGTGGCTAAAGCTGGGTACACATCAGCACAATAATGCTTTTGCCAAACAAGTAATCAGTTAAATTACCTCTTCAAATGATCTGCAAGCTGCACAAGCTCCATGTGTGTGAACAATCCTAGAATCCTTCGCTGCAGTAATTGACTGTAATTGTATATTCATCCACCAGGTGGCTCTATACTGAAGTTTCAACAGGAATTGTTGCTCTGAGGGTTGTATGTTCAGTACAAACTGATGTTTTCTGCAGACATTGGGACATTGTTGATCAAATCATTCTGAGCTACTTAATTTCTAAATGGTACTATGGAGGCCGGCTAGATTATGTGATCTTACCATACAAGTGAATACATACATCTGAGGTAATAGAGAAATATTTAAATGGTCGATTGTAATGGCTAATTATGGACATTTTTTATTTGGCTGGTCAATACAGATCAGTCTTCCCCTACTCAGTACAGTCACTGCAGCTCTCTTTAGTATGTACATACCATTTAAAACTGGTACTGTACCAGCTATAGAGGTACAGATGGAGGGTATACATTAAAATCAATGGAGATTGCCAATTTATTGGAGGCCAAGATGTAATCAAAGGCAGGCCAGTTATGTAAGACACTGTGGTTTCAATAATTGAGAAAGAAACTAAAAATATATTTGTGTCTGTAATGTAATGTCCCTTATAACCACAGTTCTCAAACTGTGGGTCGGGACCCCAAAGTGGGTCGCGACCTGATGTGCATGGGGTTGCGACTCCCACATAGAGACCATCTACCAGTTGTTGCCAGGCACTAGTGGGGTGCAACTGTGATACATGCGTGAAGTAGGTGATTGGTGGCCCTTGGCAACCTAGACTGCTTCACTGAACCACTTCCATCTTCACATTTATTTGTCACATAGGATTGCCAGTTGTCATGATGCACAAATAATGTAATGTCCAAAGAATTAAAGGGGACCTTTAAGCCTCTTTTAACNAACCTCCCCCCACCCATAATTAACCTCATGAAGCTGTGTAGTTTAGTACAAAACCTATACTTACCACTGTTTAATATGATAATCTGATGTCTTGGTGAAAATATATAGGGGCAATGTTTGGCGATAACTTGCTTGGGGGATGTTGCAGGGGAGGTAAAATGAATGTCAGTGTGTGCATGCAGGGAGAATACTTTATTGTTGCATGTTGCACACAGATACTGACCAGCGTTACTGTTACACTGTTATTACACTTGTGCTGGAAACATCATCTCTCACCTGTAATACTGATTGCAACTAATTTCAACTAACTTAACCTCCCCTGCAATTCAACATGGTTTTTCCCACTCTTGAAAAATCTTTCGATTGGAACAATTTATCTTATAGTGTATGGCCAGCTTTGCTTGTAGTTTTCCTATAAAGATGAAGCAGATTTACTCTTTACATACCCTCCAACATATATGAATGGATAAAACCAGTGCACTTGGGGGTGGGTCCACAAAAGGGGCTTGCCATTCACAATACAGTCATCAGTGCAGGGCATTTTTAGCGGGTACAGTTAAAAACTGACACTGTACCGAGTAGATTGATACAGTTGGAGTGTATGCAAATCAGGGTTGCCAACTTTCAGCATCTTCCTCCTAGGATAAACCAAGATTCATCAGAATGGATGTTGGGCAGCAGGCGTGATTTGCATAATCCTGCCTCTGAACAGCAAATTCCATATATTTGCCATCAAGCCCTGCACAATCCTAGTCTCCCATAAATTCTGGGAGAGTCAGCAACCCTTCAATAAATATTAGACGGGTCAGGATGGGGCCAATAAAGGATAAAGCGGATCTCAGGAACATTTATATCTATCTATCTATCTATATACCATACCTCCCAAGTGTCCCAATTCTGGCGGGACAGTCCCGCTTTTGCCTCCCAGTTTGTCCCAATTAGGGGACAAACTTTTTTTTCTTATAAAAATCCATAAAAAAGCATGTTTTTGCCGCGAGGAACGGGGCGGGGCTTGGGCGGTGCCTATTTGTCCCGCTGTCGCCGGCCCAGAAGTTGGGAGGTATGATATACACTAGCCCAAATGCGCATTAAAAGCAGGGTTGCCTACTTTTGCAAATGGATTTCAGGGAGATTGTGACAAGCGCTGCACAAAAGGGGTGTAACTTGTGCCACCAAAGGGGTGTGTCCTGTGGATAGCTCCACCCATGGGTGTGTCTAGCTCTGCTATGAGAACTATTTCACAATAAAAATATCTGCATCAGTATTTATTAATTCTTAAATTGTCAGTAAATAATCACTGTCACTATTTATTGTGAATAGATGTAAATAGGAGAAGCAGTAACTTCATTATATATATGTATAGAAATAGGACACAATGTGTGATTTCTATCATCATAACACAATGTCTTCTTCACCTGAATGAGCATCAGGGAGATTATCCAGCACTTCAGGGAGTCAGGGAGATCACCCACTTTTCAGGGAGTCTCCCTGATATTCCGGGAGAGTTGGCAACCATGCTTAAAAGCCATATAGTTCAGTCTTTTGTTAAACCTGTCCTGCTGAAAGCTGTTGGGAGGTATGTAATAGACGGCCCCTTAGAATGATTTCTTGGGACTTATTTCTTTACCTACCTTTTGCATTATATTTAGGGGGGGTCACAAGTGTGATGGTGGTTTTAAATGAAAGACATAATAATAATATTACAGCAAATAACCACGACAACTTATATCATAAAAATAACAAAAGCAAACCCAATGACTAACAGAAGAATGGTAAAACGTGTATACACTATTATCTATTACATTTATGCGTACACAAAATAACGCATAATCCATAGTTTTATGGATTTTTCCCTTACTTAAGATGGCTGCCGGAACGCTCAATTGAAGTGACGTCAGAGCCCCGTGACTCACACAGCCCTACGAACACGTACTACAACTTTAAGCCCTTAAGTAGCGCCTGCCCTTCGCTGCCTGGACGTAAATGACTATTATATTGCAGGTCTTTTGACTGATAGAGGCGCGATAGTTGTATTCAGTTGAGTTAATATGTATGAATGGGCAAGCTGGAGATACTTCTATGTTCTCGGTATCACAGGTCTTCCGGTATTGTGATTCAGGCACTCGTGCGGGCAGCCTCTGGGCACAGACCTGTTCTGGTGACGCGCACATTGGTGTGGCTGGCCGGCTGCTGGGACCTGGGGCTGAGCTGGTGGTAGAAGCTTCATACAAGATGTAAGTAGCCATATGGTGAAGGGATAGAGCTGCCAGGGTGTGAGAGTGACCTGTGCGAATATATCAGCATCACTGATAGACAGATGATCTAGTGATATTGTGCCTTATAATAATAATAACATATCACTCTGTGTCTTGGATAAGTGGCCACTCATATACTATTCATTTATAGGTTTACACTGGCCAGTCATTGTATATATGTCATGCAGGTGATGACTCCTGGAATGTACAGGACACTCCCGGATCTCTGCATTTCTCCCGGGAGAGTTGACATATAATGACGAATTCAATGTAAATGTCTCCAGCCCTGATCTGTACTATGAAGGGGCGGAGCTTGATGAAATCACGCCGATCCTTTCATTGCTATTGTATGGCATTTCTGGCCAGGGGGTGGGAAATCGTGCTCTCCATCCCCCCCATACTGCCGATTCTTGGTTTCTCCCAGGAGGGAGAAACTAAAAATTTGGCATCTCCAATTTATAGTAATGTAGTTAACAATTGATAACACATACACAAGTGTCACACACTCCCTGTTCAGCTATAATCCCAACTCAGAATCTTACATTGTTGATATAGATGATCCGTCACAACCTATTTGTTCGGCTTCTAATGTGAATTTCCTTATCTAAGCAAAGGACAAGACGTTGTACACATATAATAATCTTAGCACACTGATCTCTGCTAAACACGGTTTGGAGGTGGGAGGGAATATGAAAAAAAAGTGTAACCAACTTGATTTTGATTGGACAATTTGTGGCATAGAGGCAACTCCTGCATGAAATGTCAGATAATGTATTTATATTCTGCCTGTATTTTATTTTAAGTTCTAACACATTTGCCATTCGCTAATGGTAATGTCTAGAAGCGCACATCACACTTCAAAGCAGATATGGTTTAAGACTGTTCATTGTTTAAGGGGCTACTCCTGTTAGGTTGAAATTGGAAGTAAGGAATGGCTGAGGTTGTGTCTCATGGATATGAAATGCACAAGTGGGTATTTATTTCTCACATCTAGATGACATAAGGCATCACAGCAGGAAGACAATGCGTTGGGAAGGTTTGAGGGGTCTAGCCAAATCCTGAGAATTTTTACATTCAAAAGGTGTTGTAACTATGGCGGCTTGAACACATAAGGTCAGATCTAGACCCGAATGTTGACAAACTACACATCCCAGCATGCTTTGTCAGGTATCAACTGTCAAAGCAACTGGTAAAGCATGCTGGGATTTGTAGTTTGGCAAAATCTGAAGAGCTGCAGGTTGCTTACCCCTGGTGTGGCTGGTGTGTCTCTGCTTTCCTTTACACGCTGTATGCACAAAACAAACACCTTGCTGCTGCTGTATATAGCCAATGTACAGTAAGATGGTGCTCACACAAGTGAAGCAAATGCATATCCCAATATGGACNTGAGTGCACAGATAAACACTAAATATCGTATTGAGAATGATCATTTAAGGTGCAAACCATATAAACATCCACTCTGCCTTTAAATGCGAAATGGACCACACATGTCTTGCTTATATTTGATATCCATGTAAATATTTTCTGAAGTCACATTATATTTGTGATTTATTTTGGATTATGATGCAGAGAGTGGATGTTTATAAGCACATATGGTAAAGAACTGCACTTAAAGCTGGGTACACATCAGAAAGATCATCTTTCCAATCAACAGATAAATGACCCTCACAGCAGAAATCTGTTACATGTGAGCTCTACAAGGTGCATGGTTTGCGAATACACATCTAACAGATTTATCTGTTGATTGGAATGGTTATCTTTCTGATGTGTACCCAGCATTAGCAATACTGATGCTTCATGTGGAGGAATAGTCCTTCTGGCGTGTGAGGTGCCAGCAGGATCCCCAGTACATACATGCTGCATCAGTTTCTAGTAGTCATGCTCTAGTCTGATCAGCTGCTGAGACAACACTTCAGATTCTTCAGCTTAATGACTTGCATCTAACTTTCCCATATTCTTTGAATGAGATGACGGTTATATTAGATTGTATATAGAAAGAAGCACACTGCTTGCTTTATTATGCTATAAATGGTTCTCAGAAGGAGATATTACTTGAGGTAGTCTTTACTATAGCAGCTTTATAACCCATGGGTGTCCATTCCGCTATGAATTAAGGTCATTTTATAAGTATTTTCCTTCTTGTATTTTTATGTTCTTGTTAAATGTCAGCTGCTGTTAATGCTCCAATACGTCAATTTAACAAAACCACTGCAGATATGAAAATGTCAACACAATCATTACTGTAATGTCTTTGTTTCTTCAGGTCAAAGGTAACATTCAAAATCACTCTTACAGCAGATCCACGGCTGCCTTACAAAGTGTAAGTATTCCTTCAGTGTGACTACAAAACACATACAGATAGCGAGTGATCACTGAAGGTAGAGCTCCTGCTACTACTGTACATGCAATCTTCCTGTGTCCTTAAAATAAATGTGTACTTAAAATATCACATAGTAATAAATACAAATAAATACAAAAGGGTACTTTATGGTGTAATACAATAATAAAACAGTCATTAAACACATGAAACCATTAGTTTGATATTCTCAGATTCTTCTGTATCTTCCCAAGGAGAAATGAAAACATTCTTAAATGGGAGACGCAGATTTAGCATGGAGTCCTGGAGCCTAATGATTGTGTACTGTTATGGGCTATGATCTTTCAGTGCGCTATGAATAAAGTGGCGCATTGAGTACAGGAATTTATGACAAGCTGGGAAGATAAAAAGATGACAAACCTGTGGTTGCTCCTCCACAGCAGTCCAGGCCCTAAATTCACTGTGATGTTGCCCATAATAACCAATCAAATTCAAACTCTCATTGTAGATACAGGAGAATTGGGTGCTATGGGCAACATTCCCAATCCCACAGTAAATTTAGGCCCAGGGGTGCAGCATTTGGCAAGCCCTGACAAATAGTTCTCATGCCTTTGGATCACTTGTGTTCTTGCTTTCTGACCCATTCAGACTTTAGTGGAGTGATGTTTCTGACAGTGTACTGTATATTTATGCCTTCTCTCTGTATACTGAGGCAGACTTTCCACACCTCTGCACATTTCTGATCAGGTCTGTCCATCCTGTGACTTTCTGTAGTGAAATCTATGATATATACAGAAGACAGCTTTATAACAGGATTTAGAAACAGATTGTATGTGGACTAAAGGACAGTTCAGAAGGTTTTTGAAATATCATGTTGCTGAGGGCTACTACAAAGCATAACATTATGAAATGACATTTGCCTGAAAGTGTAAAATAATAAGGGCTAATATGATTTTTATTGATGTTCTATATTATCCTGAGGCTGGCTGGCTTCATTTTTAGAATCAAGGTAGCCATTAAATTAGAAGAGCGAATGGGTCCAGACTTAAAGCACATTTACCTTGCATCTTCTGCAGTAAAGTGAGAGACATGGTTTCCCTATTCAGTGATTTGTAACCTCAACGGTTATTTTTGTAATTAAAGTGCTTCCATAAGCTGATATGTATGATTACCAGATATTGCTTTGTATTTGATTTTGTTAAGATTATTCCCATCTCTCGTTCACAGACTCAGTGTTCCAGAATGTACACCATTCACAGCGGTTTTAAAGTTTGCAGCAGAAGAGGTGCGTTTAGTTGTTTATTTCTAAATATTAATATAAATGAATATTACACCTGATATTCCCAGTGGTAAGAAAGCGTACAATGCACAGTTAAGGGGTTTTTTTTTGTTTACTGTGTCATAAAACATTTGCTGGGTTATATGGCTTTATAGAATCCAGAAGAAGTAACATATTAAACTGGGCACACACGGTAAGATAAATTGTTCCAATTTAAGGATTTTTTTCAAGAGTGGGTAAAACCATGTTGAATTGCAGGGGAGGTTAAATGAATGTCAGTGTTTGCATGTAGGGAAAATGCTTTATTTTTGCATTTTGCCCACATATACTGACCAGTGTTACTGTTACACTGTTATTACACTTGTGCTAGGAACCAGCATCTGTCACCTGTAATACTGATTGCAACTAATTCAATTTGCCTCCCCTGCAATTCTACATGGTTTTGCCCACTCTTGAAAAAATCCTTAAACTGGAACAATTTATCTTAC
>JABWIB010001088.1:0-15609 GCA_016617825.1 Platyplectrum ornatum
ATGCCCCAGCATCACTGCAGTTAACCAGTAAACGATTATGCTATTCTATCTGTAAAATAAAATGCAGGAACATCAGTTTACACATTCTTGCAAGCATGTGAGAAGCCCCCCGCCACGTCAAGGCTTTTCTGCTAAGGGGGTCCTAACTCTAAACAATTAGAGTCCCATAATAGTATCACATGCAAATGTTTCCAAATTGAGAGCTAACTCACCTAGAGGCACCCCAAGACCTCCACAAGGCTCAAATAGAGAAGGGGCCTTGGGGAAGGAGAAAGAGTCTGGGGGCAGTCATGGGCCCTACTATTTCTGATGGCGGCTCTGGTTTTATTGCAAGTATGATCTCTCAGTCAGTACAAGAGCGACTTTACATTGATTGTTTATAAGACATGACTGTGATTTATATATTTAAAGCTGTAATATTCAAAAGGGGATTAATACTTTATCATATGTAATGCACTACTTAGATTACTTATTAATTATGGTAATATGGAAACTGCACTTTTGTAATCCTGAGTTTTCCTCTGTACATTGAGTTATAACTGGAAACTTTTTTGAGCTTCATACTGGTAACTGCTACTTTGAGATCTAGCAGTTTGGGGTTTTAGCGTTACCTCATACATCATCTAATTAACCAGTGACTGTCTCCACCAACTATTGAGTAATTCTTTAGATGTAATTGAGTGACCAGGATGTCACCTGCCTCTTTAGCATCCTGAGGTCTCTGCAATCACATGCTACAATTACGGTGACACATTGAAGTCATGGTGCGTGACAGTCTTATCTAAGAAATTGGTGGAAAGAGAATCCAAATACAAGTAATAGTTCCAGTCACGCTGTATTAAATATAATTGCACGTAGTAAGTAGGTTAGGCTGAGTACACACAATATATTTCTTCTTTACTTTGAGTTTCCACAAATATAATTTTTTTTGTGATCATATAATCACTAAAGCTGAAGATATGTCAAACAATTCGTAACAGCATAATTTTTTCTTGAACGTTATTGTCTATCTATCTATCTATCTATCTATCTATCTATCTATCTATCTATATATCTCCCATGTCTATCTCCCATATCTATCTATCTATCTATCTATCTATCTATCTATATATCTCCCATGTCTATCCCCCATAAAACCCTGTAAAAAAAAATAAAAAAAAACCAAAACAAAAAAGGGAATTCATATATAGTTACAGGCGTTTTATCAACTTTTGTTTTATAAGGGCCACACAGTACATTATTTTTACCCCAAATCCACAATAATCTATCTTACATTTATTTCAGTCCCTTTGTGCTACTGTAATGTATAAAGCTTTCAAATGAGATATATATTTGACATAGACCTTGTCCTGTGCTATGGTACTTGTTTATAAAATGGTATTAAGGACAGAAAGAAATTCAGATAGGGAATATTATTTTCAATTTCCATGTTGGCAAAGGGCCCAGGCACCTGCCTGCTTCCCCTGTAATGGACAATAAAAGGTGTTTAGCAAATGATCACTTACTGCAGTTTAGGGCAGGAATTTGTATTCATGACATTGTTGCCATAGACTGACTAATACTAATTATGAGCCCAAGTTTCTCCATTGTGAAAAATAGATTACCATAAATATTGTGTTAAAGAAGTCAGTAACAGATTCCATTTGTTTTTGTTTTATCATAGTAGTAACTATGAAGATACATATCAGGACATTGCTTATTGTTCTTTCTCTTATATTCCAATGCAGAAATGAAAATAATTTTTCCTATAAAACAATTAACGTTTATCAGCAAATTCCTATTCAAATAAATGTCCCAGACGTGCCAATAAATCTATTTATCCAATAAATCTAAGGTTGGTATAAAATAAACAATTTTGTGTATTTTGAATGAAGTATATTAAGGTCCTGATCCAGACTATGAAAGTAAGGTCCATCTGTATGTATGCAAGGGAGGTTTCATGAATATATATATATATAATAGATAATTAATAAACCTGTCAGTGAAGTAATTTGTCAAAATTGCTTTAAAATCTCCCCAAAACCCAGTGATCTGCTACAAAATAGTAAATTAAGCAAAAGTAGAAAAACAACATACTGTAGAGCGGTACCGCCATCCAGTATCACCACAAGTTACACTGGATGGCAGATGATATATTTGTTTGGGACAGAATAGCATATTTTTTATTATATTATAAAATATACAAATATATAAAATATATCATATTATAAAACAAATAATTCATAAGAAAATTATGACAAAATATCAAATAAATTTTTATGGACAGTGGGTATGTATCTGCATGATTCTTCCACTAGTGTGAAAACTTCAAATCTCCATGGACTTCAATTATAGTTTGTGCTTCCATACCACTTTGTGCCACTTTAAAAGCCTGCACTTCTAAGTTTCTACTTTGCCAATGAAGATATATATATATATATATATATATATATATATATATATATATATATTGTCAGTGGTACACAACACAAAAAGTTTAAGAACTGCTGTATCTCATTTATCTGCTTGTCAGGTTATATTATTTGCATCATATGTATCAGTTCTGATTCTCAATTTGTGAAAAACCCAATAAAAAAAAAGAACTGCTGTAGAGGATCTGCAAAAATATAGTGTCATTTGTATTTGTTACCACTAGGTGTCACCAGTCAGTTTAATCAATGCCATACCAAGCGATATTCAACAATAAACTTTTTACTCATATGTTACAATAATGATTACGATTTTAATTGAAAGCCCCCAATCAACCCTCGAGGGGTGCTTTACATTTGTAATGAATGTTGCATGTGCATATTATGTATACTGCAATTGTTTTTTTTTACATATGTATAAATATAAAATATATGAAATATATTTAAAATAACAATAATAATCTGGATAAATGTATTTATATTTGAAATAAGTTGTACCTTGTAATTCTGCATTCAACTTTCTTGCAGTTCTCAGAATAAAAGCCTGAATATGGAGTTTTTCTATATAACAAAATATGTAGCTGCATCCATGAAATCAAAATTCCTATAGTTGAACTATATAAAATAAGTCATCCTGTATCTTGAAACTTATGAGCTATGAGGAGTTTGGCAAATCAAATATTTAATACAAGATGCAACAGAATATTTATGATACAAGTCTGCATGGAAAGTACTTTTAATGCTTGCCGAAAAGTTATATTTGTCATCAGTATTAATTCAACCATAAGCAGGCAGGAGGAGGACTTCCATCCAAGTTTCAGTGGCTAACTTTTCAACTCAAAGTAAAACACGAATTACTTAAACCTCAGAAGCTGCTTTATGCAAATTACAAATAGTAGGTTTATGTATTTGTATAGGTTTTTGAGAAATAGTAGGTGCTTTCATTATAGGCAATGATTTGGGTAGGATCATAAGGGTCAAGATGTCTGATTTTATTACTTAACTTCTGCCGGGTTCATTATAATTATGACCGTTTTTCATTCTGTGCATTCATCTAATAAGAACACATCCAGACTAATAAGTAATGACACGTTTAATACCTTCAGGCAGAGGGTCAGGATTACAATAGCAAGTGGAAAGGACGTCTAAGTATATAGGTTATTTTGTAATGTGAACCAATCCGGGATGTCGTACTTCCATGAATTTCCACCTGCTTGTGAAGGGGGAGTATTACGATATATTTGTGTGGTTAGCAATTGTGGGGTCCCTCTGAACCTTTTGCCCAGGAATACAATTGCATATAACATAGGGGTCTGACTGGGGTCCTGTGTGCCTCTGGGACTACTCGTTACTCTTCACTTAGCTTTTGTGCCTGTTTTAACCTTTGTGCTGATAATATCTTTAACCTCCAAAGAAAATGTCAAGATTTAGTAATATAATGGTGTAACAGCAATCAGTCACATACAGATCTGCAGTTAGAATAAAATCCTCTGGGACACGTTTGTAACGTGCAGTCATATTGTGCTAGGGGGAGGCAAAATGTAAATGTACCAGAGGTATGTACAGAAAACATGTATTTATGTAATGGTAATCACTGTATTGGTTTGAAATGTCAGTACTTTATATAATGAAGAATTATGAAAGTATTATTCTTCGTTGCTTAGTAGGAGAAATGATAATGATGAGGTAGGTTTTCTACAATGTTTATGTAAAAAAGGGCCCGATTCAATGTTGGCTTGTGCTCTTGGCGTAAGGGAGAAAATGTGCGTCTTTATACATTGTGGCTCACAGAGGCGTGTTATAAAAAGACGGTCATGAGCTGTGCCGTAATAGATGGGAAAAAGCGCACAACCAGCTTTTTCCCATATTCGCAACACATTGAATAGGCCCCAAAGAATTGTGGAGGTTAGTCCGATTATAACTAACATTTATGAAAATGTGTCTATCGTTTATCCGTTTGACAGGACATGTGACCCACACAGCAAGTGCCAACTGAGTGCGGGTGTTAAAATAGGGGGTAAATGTGTGGGGTGTAGTAACACGGTATAATAAATATCCACATTATAATCATTTGGGAAATGTAAAAGATCAGATTATTGTCCCACAGCCTTTCTGGGACGATAATCTGACGTTTTGAAAATTTATCTCAGCCACACACTTGAAAGATTATTGTGCCAATTCATGATCATTGGAGAATTTACACAATATTCATTCTAATATGTGGCCAGATTTACACACAGACAGTTCCAGACAATCATTTAAATAACAACATTGGCAGGAGGTCTGTGCTGCCAATCAATGCTGAGATTGACAGTCATTCAGCCATTCAGCCAATCGGTAGCCCTTTCCTTTTTAACCTGGATTATCAATCCGAGCAGGAGAGGTGATATTGGTAGCTTTCGCAAGTGGAAAATCATCTATGTATTTTGCCACCTCTTACTGTGACTGGCAATCCCTTTAGTTGACGGTCACCTTAAAGAAAAAAAGCAAGGGCATGTTTAAACCAGAGCCAAATTACTTTCCAGTGTGAGGGGTCCAAATAAATTTTGTCTCGAAAAATACCAGCTCAATGTAAAGTGATATTCATTTATCATCAACAGCAATATCAATTACATGTAAAACATATCATATACTTATCAAAAAACTGCAGAAAATAATAACAATCTGAAGTAAAAAGAAATGATTGTTCTCACTGCAGAATTATATTTTACTCTATAAAGACTTGATAGCAGTGTCGCATTTCAATTACAACTTTGAGTTAGTCGCCTTGATTAGAAACAAGCAATCAATCATAATTAATTAGTTTAAAATGTTCAACCATTAAAATCATTACCATTAATTAAAATAATCATCACTATTTTGGCTTCACTTCATTACTATTTCATGAAAATGTGCTCCATTTCTGCAAGTGCATTCCGTGTCAGAATTTCTTGGATACAATAGTACATGTTTTAATCTGCTGTGCCAAAGTGTTCCTAAGTAACTCATTCATGTTTGTGCAGCTTTATAATTATATTTCTGTTGACTCATTTACAAGATATAGATGAAGTAATTGTAGAACATTAGAACCTAATAACACAAAATAGTAAAACATGATAATATTTACTTGAATATTGATTTAATCCGAATTTTTTTTTTTGTGGTTTTGTGGTTTAAAATTCACAATTCCAAAAATATAAATGGGTTTTGAAAGTTTCATAATCAACCTGTTTTGTAATTTTATTTTAAAAATAAATAGAAGCTTTTTCTTTAAATTTTAATATTAGACTATCTTCTTATGGACACAAAGTGTAGTGTGTACAAGTAATCCTCCCCACACAATTGCTTTCTTTAAATTTTTTAATCGCCTAAAATATTTATCAATGGATCTTTCATTTAAAGTACTTTGCACTTGAAATGCCGATTAAGGTAATTAAAGTACCTTGCATTCACTTGCACAGTAAATTACTTTTAGTCAATTATATTCAATTACTTTCTATAGTCATAAAGCCGTCTCAAAAATAAAATAAAGTAAAAATAAAAAAATGTGACCATGTGAGACTCGAAATATTGATAGACAAAAGGTAGCCAGGTATGAGGCAGGGTAATGTTAATCTAGGGGCTCACTAGTTATTTCCAGATACTGTATACTTTTTACACTACCAGACTATATTATATGTACAATTTATAATATACAAAGTCTACAATCCATAATAAATAAAGTCTAGTTTCCTATATTACATAGTATAAATAGCATATATAGACAGATATATTACAAGTATGTAATTTGTCTATATGAGTAATATATCTGTTTATGTAAACTATAAATCATTTTCTTTTTCCTTTGTGTTGGACTAGGCATGAGTCCTCAACTTCAGACCTTCGAAGAATGCCACTGTTATATTACGTTGGTCATAATATAGTAATATAAAGCAGTCTAATATGTAAGAGGTTAATTGGGAATGCACTGTCAAACCCACACTTTCACAACAATATAAGTCTTTATTAATATGGGAAAACAATGTATTTTGTAAACCACTGTATATGTATCTATGTTATTATGTATTCCTCTTGTCAATCTATATGACATGTTTGGTGCACAATATAATGTATTTAATTGAATTCTGTTTTTTGAACAAGGAAGAAAAATTCTCAATAAAAGATAAATTAATAAAAAAAATAAATAAAAAGTATGTCATATGTATATAATATACATATGACATGATATAAAATAGTCTATCATTACCAATAATTGCAGGGGAGGTACAGTATATCATGTTTCCTAGCCCAAGTCTAATAACAGTGTAACAGTAACGCTGGTCAGTATCTGTGTGCAACATGCAACAATAAAGTATTCTCCCTGCATGCAAACACTGACATTCATTTTACCTCCCCTGCAATTCAACATGGTTTTACCCACTCGTAATTTTACGTTTGTAAGTTCAATAGTATGTAAGTCTGGATCCAGTCCTATGTTATAAAATGGGACTGGACACAGACTTATGTGCTTTATGCTACTTACACTAGTCTACGTGTAACACCAGGGCCTAGAATTACTAAACAGGGAGATTGAAGAGTGGGGATGTTGCCCACATATTCAAGCTCAGCTTCATTTTACATACTGGCGAATGTTCATATACACTAAATACCTTTCAGCAAATCAACTGCTTAAATTCTAGTATGCTAACTAGGGATGTTAGCATATTTACTAACAATATTCTTCATTCATTGCTAGCATATGTGTTTATAGAATACAGAGGAAGCATTGTTAGCAGAACAATTATCGACAGACTGCTGTCGTGACAACCTGTTAAACTCACTTCCGATGAGCTCTCTGGCAGCAGAAGGGTTAAAGGCAGCCATTGGAGGCTGTGCTAGGAAGTAATATTTTGTTTTCAGTGAAAATTTGGCTCAACGTGTTTTTTTCCTGCCTGCTATATCTATTTTAGTCGTATTACAGATGGCTATAGAGGAAAAAAACACTTGACACCGTTTTGGTTTTATATTCCTTCTTTTGTGTCTTGTACATGTCATGAAATGATGCAGAATAGTCACAAATGTATGTCAGTTTTTTTCGCCTTCAAGAGTAGATTGCTCTATACCAACTGGTAGTGTTTAATGACCATCTGTATATTTCTGTTCTTTTTGGCAAACAGAGTTCTAGAGATTTCTCATTGTGTCAGGGCCCATGAAAGACTACATAGCGCTACAAAATATAACTTTTACACAGACGCGTTCACTCTCATGGTGCAATTAAACAACCATAAAAGAGAATTATTACCAAATAAATATTTATTGTGCATAAAAATATGCCTGTCATTGTAGGACCAGATCCTGAATCCTGTTTGATGCCCTCTTCCATGTGCAAAGTGCACATGGGTAAAGTGTGTTTTTGTTTTTATTCTGTTCTTAGAGAGGGGGGGGGGGTTCTGGGCTAGTGTAATTTGTTTTTCAATATGCTATATTCATATACTTGGGTGTGGAGTGAGTGCCCTATGGATCTAATGGGTCCACCCTGCCAGGGATGTCAAGACGGGGCACTCTATACCTGGGCCGGGAGCTTCCAGGGGCTTATAGTTGTTTGAGATTGATGATTTTTGTTCCATTTTTTTACTTTTTACTGAATGCGATCTGCAGTGAGAGATGCTGTTATGAATAAGGAGAAATAGAAGCCTGTAGCCCATCACTATACTCTGATCAAGCATGACCTTAATGATTTACAACGCATCCTGCTTTAACACATTCCTCCCCTTGAGAGGTTCACACTCACCAGCACACATAGGCACTCTCCAGACTTGGCCAGTACTTAGTTGCAAAAAAACTTTAAACTTTAATATAGCATTGTATGCCAAAAATCCAACGCTTGAATTGGCAATAAGCAATTTTCTTTAGGGCAACAAATTAGTATAAATTTTGTCTTTATTAAGAAAACAGTACAGGCCACAAAACAGTCGAAAGTCAAACATAAGAGTACAACAATAGCGCGCCAAGAACTGACAAGAGGAGTACAGGTGGCTGAACAATAATCAAATACAAAAATAAGGGCCACCCGAGGGGTGACAGTACAAGTGTGCTGGCTGGAATTCCTTCAGTGGATATCCTTTATATATATATATATATATATATATATATATCCAGTGCACAGGAATCACCGCCCCCGCGCAGCATTGCTAAGCGGCAAGAGGAGAGAGGATTTAAAGGCGGAAACAGAGCCCGGAGGGAGAGCCAGCAGCCAGAATTTGGGGTCAGTGGGATATCCGTGCCAACCACCTGGCGAGTGATGGCGAGGATCTGGGACCAGAAGGGAGCCAGGGCAGAGCAACTCCACCAGATATGTGCCAGGGAACCCACAGCAAGCGGCGACACATGGGGGAGGAAGGAATGCAGCATTTGAGGCTTTCGGTACCAACGGGTGAGTATCTTCAGCTGCGTTTTTAGAGCAACAACAGTATGTTGCCATGAGGAAAACTGTTTATTGGGTTTTTGGAATACAATGCCATATTAAATGCTAAAACTCAAGTATTTGTATTTCCTGGAAGTGGAGAGATAGAGAGAGAGAGAGAGAGAGAGAGAGTGAGAGAGATTTGAGGGGCATACAAATATATATACTATTATATTTATTTTTATTATTTTTTTTAAACTTTTGTTTCTTTAGGTCTTATGCGTTGAACCTTCTAGGTATGAATTCAAGGCAACACAGCTATGCCCTCAATGGTGTGAGAGGGAAATATGCACGGAAATATGAGGGGGCACCAGGAAGTTGCAGTCCTGGGCCCAGAGTTTCTGTTGGCATCCCTGCACCCTTTATAGAAACAATGCTGGTATAAGGGCACGTTTTATTAATAGCAGAATATTATGACACTATATTATGACAGTGCAATCCGAGTCAATAAAGCATCACTTTCCAATTTCCTTTCTAATGTGTTGTAATGAAACAGAAACACACAATCCGTTTCAATAACCAATATGACAAATCCTTAAGATTCCTGGGAAAATACTTCATAGAATTAGCTTAAAATATGCTCCAGAGCTTTAAATATTCCAAGACACCTGTTTTTCATGATGGACTAAAGAAGTCATTGGGTCTACGATGAAGAGCAGACTGCATTCCCTTCCCTGTCATCTCACAAATGCTGCAGTTGGAAAACCCGACATGATTTCATGGCTAATGATTCACTTGCTAATATAAGTGGGGGCTGTAGTGAAGATAACCAAGTTGAGCTGTCTTAGATCAAATGATTCAATTAGGCCAGCTGTCCCTATTTGTCATGGCTCAACTCGCTTTTAAATTACCTTTCCAAAGTGGATACGTGCTCCTCCACAGAACCTAATAGCGCAAGTGCTTTATTTTAAAAATGATAAAAAAGGAAAATGAGTTTTGCCCTTTTGTCTTCAGAATCGGAGGTTATATATACCAGCAGTATAAGTGTAACGTTTTGACACAGTGTTCCTATTTAAAAAATGCTATCAATTCCAGAATCCAGATCGAGTATTAGAAATCCTGCATTAAAAATCTCAGTCTGATCGAACAGAAAGACAACTACTAATGAATCATATACTAATGAAATAAAGGAATGATCAATGTAGGGACCAATCACAAAACCATATACAATGATACAATAGTAGGCACACATACCTCCCAACTTCCTGCTAGGTGACATCGGGACAGATAAATCCTGTTTCCGACTCAGCCCCCATACCCGACAAGCACCACTGGCCCCACGCTCCCGTACCATCCAAACCCCGCCCTGTACCGCCCAATCTCCAAACTGTACCGCCAACCCCGCCCCTTTTATAGAACTTTTTACACTTTAATTAAAAAGATCATTAAACTACCAGTTTGTCCCCTTAGTGGGACAAACTGGTAGGCAGGCGGGACAGTGGGACAGTCCTACAAAAGCGGGACTGTCCCGCTAATATGGGGACAGTTGGGAGGTATGGGAAAATATAAATCCACGTTAATAAAAGAAAAGATTCCACAAGCACAATTTGTTCCCCATGACAATATAATTTGTTCACATATTAAAAATATATCAATCATGATTCAAGGTCAATCACATTCCAATATAACCTGTGTTTATCATAAACATACAGTACTAGTGGGTGACCATGTACCGGAGGTTCGAGCAGGTTACAATTACTAACAGATAAGCTTAAAAAAATGTAAAACTAATCTTCGTTATGTCAAATATAAAAATGCTGAATGTCATGTCATGCTCTTATAATAAGGTTGACTGTAATACACAGCCTTCTGCTATTGATACTCTGGGGCTGATCCAGAGTTTGGGAGTAAGGTGCAAAACAGGCGCAAGTGTAGACCTGGACAAAAACACTAAATTGCAGGGGGAGGAAAGTGTAAAAGATGGCGTTTCCTAGCTCAACTATAAGGTACAAATGAAATTAAAGCTATGCAGTTTGTGAGTTCTATAAGCAATATCAAAATGTTTTCTCTGCATTCAACAAAATGTAAATTTATGTGCACCCCTCACCCTGCAACATGGATTTGCTCAGCTCTACACTTGCACCTAAAAACAGGTGTAACTCTGGATCAGCCCCTCCGTAGGAGTGTAAATGGAAACTATGTGTTAGCACTATTGGGCCTGTGCAAGGAAGCTCAGGAATGGGAAGCCGTGAATCCTAATGATAAAGAGGTATTGTAAGGATGGTAGTCGGTGAGAGTGTGATTATTTTTATAATGTCAGGACAGTGTGTTATCTCTGTCAGGTGTTGAGTACCTGTTAGCTTTGTGTTAAAGTGAGGTAGCATTGGTTATACGCGCTGGCAAGCCGTCTCTGGCAGCGTTCACGTTGGGGAACAGCTGCAGAGGTGCCGGCAAAAACCCTTCTTTTTCTGAACACCGGCGTCCAGTAGCTGGCTTTTAGAAGCTGCACCGTTCAGATTGCCTTCAGAGGCCGGCTTTGTCACTGAGGGCGGCGTTTTCAGCAAAAAAGCTGGCCTTTTGTGGTCTCCAGTGCTCCCTCTCTCCTGTCAGTGTACACAGGGGAATCAGCCCCCTCCTTACTCTGTGCTGCTGCAGGGGATCTTGCTTCAGGTGTCAGCGCTGTATGCTGATTGCTTCTCTCTGCTTGGTCAGTGTTCAGGGCACATTCACATCCTCCCCGGAGGTTCCACTCACTCCACGGGACACTGAATGTCACAGCAGTACACCAGCTTCCACCACAGCTTTCTCCTCATAGCAGTCTCTGTGCTTCTCTGATATCTAATATCACTCCCCCTTCTGCACCCAGCTTTCTCAGGGAGTGACCCTTTTACCCTGCAATATTGTTTCCTTCAGGTAGTACACAGTCTGCTGAAATTAACACTTTCAGGGTCCATGTTTTTTTCAAGAATGAGCAAAACCATGGTGAATTGCAGGGGAGGTAAATTGTATTAATTGCAATCAGTATTACAGGTGAGAGATGATGTTTCCTAGTCCTAGTATAATAACAGTGTAACAGTAACGCTGGTCAGTATCTGTGTGCAACATGCAACAATAAAGTATTCTCCCTGCATGCACACACTGACATTCATTTTACCTCCACTGCAATTTAACATGGTTTTACCCACCCTTGACTAAACCTGGTCGATTGGAACAATTTATTGCATAGTGTATGGCCAGCTTTACGTACTATTTAACTTACAAGCGAGTGGGAAAAACCATGTTGAATTGCAGGGGAGTTGAATTTCATTAGTTGCAAACAGTATTAGAGTTCAGAGATTATGTTTCCTAGCCAAAGTCTAATAACAGTGTAATGCTGGTCAGTATCTGTATAATAAGCAAACGCAAAATATTCTCCCTGCATGCAAAGAATAACATTCATTTCACCTTCCCTGTAGTTCAACGTGGTTTTGCTCGTAAGTCTGGATTTGGTCCATTGACACAAAACTTAAACCTTTGAAACTTTACCACTAAAGCTCCAAAAAGCGATTCAATTACAATCATTAAGGTCGTAGTCTACAGGGACTTTATGGAATACTATCACATGCTGTAGTTATAAATCCAGCATGGAGGGCAGGATTGCCACTCAAATAGTGAAGCTGCTAATTCACACAATATGTGTTTTCACTGGCATACACGCATGCCGTCTGGTCAAATAAAAGGTCTCATGTTTTATGCAAGTCCTTTCTCAGAATTTTAGTTGCATAGACTTACCCACAATAGTTTCATCAGTCTGTAATCAAACCCACAAGTCTGTGATTTAGCAGCTTGACCATGTGAGTGAAAGAACTCTCCCTCCATTATAGTGCCCAGTCTGCGGTTAACCACAGGATGAGAGGGTATGCCATGTCTGTATAGGCTTACGGAAGAGTTTACGTGTTAAAGCTTCATGGTTCTATTTAGAGTTTGTGTAGGCAAGGTAAACAGTAAGGGTGTTTTTTGTCTTTTTGGCTAGGGAAAATATATATGTATAAACTTCCTATTAATGTGATAATGCTCATTTTACAGTGAATGTTTTTTTATATCTACAAATCCTGTATCACCATAGAAAGCTGTGGTTTCAATGGTGACACATGGAAACTTCATTGTCATTGCCAGCCCGGATCTTCGCAATGTGAGCCGCTACTACAATATATTATTCTGCTCCAGGAGTAATACTAACGCCGTATGAAGATGACGTTAGTGTTAAAACCCCAGCAATGTTCCCATTGACCTCCTTTTTTCTCACTCTAGTAGCTGTACTGGACTCTGATGAGCAGACAACTTAAATCCCAGAAGATGTGCAGTAACACAATCCTGGGATTTTCCAAGTCCTAGAATTATGTTAATGTGCATGTGCTGGGACTTAAATGTGCTACAAAGTCCCACGAATTTAGCTGTGATCTCGCAGACCATAGTGGGACCTCGCCTGAAAAACCTGGATCAGCATTGTTTATAAAAAAACTAAAATCTAAGTAAAGAAAGCCATAGTGATTTGTCAAAAGCTCTACAGCAGACACCACTAGCAATCAGGATACAATTGCTCCAACCTTCTCCATCTATCAGCCTAACCTAATCCATCCATATCACGCAGCCTAACCCTAACCCTCTCCTTCCATCAGCGTAGTCTTAACTCTCCATATACTACAGCCTAACCCTCCATTTGCTGTAGCCTATACTTAACCTTCTCCTTCTATCAGCCTTACATTATGCCTCCATATCCCTAGCCTAACCCTAACCCTCCATATCCCTAGCCTAACCCTAACCCTCCCATTTTTTAACTTATTCCTAACCCTCCATGTACTACAGTTTATCCCTGATTGACTCCTTTTACCAGCCTAACCTTAACCCTCCATATCCCACAGCCTTTCCCAAACCCTCCCATTGTGTCAACCTAGTCCTAACCCTCCATACTCTGCAGCCTCTCCCTGACCGACTCCTTCAGTCAGCCTAACCTTAACCGTCCATACCCCACAGCCTTATCCCAACACTCCCATTCTATCAGCCTAGTCTGAACTCTCCATGTTGTTCATCCTAAGCATAACCTTCCCCTTCTATTAGCCTAACCTATAGTTAAAAATATAAACCACAATGCAATAGTAAAGTAATCTACCAACATCCTCTATGTTATGTAAAATTGTATAGGTATATCAGCAGCGGATATAATTATTAAAGGATAAACTATTGCTAAAGAGTAAATATAAAATGTGTTAGACAAAGTTCTTCTTCAGTTAAGCACAAAGTGTGTGTATATCTGTAAAAACTCACAGTCCTTTTGTGTTGGTGTGAACAGCGTACAGCATATGTAAATTATACTCGCAATTGAATTTTAGATCTTAGATAAACAGCAACTTTTTGAATAAGATCCAAGGGAACCATGGGTGACTATTCTGTGCAGTGTTAGAACAGACTGAGTGACTGCAGAGTGTCTGTTCTGTATCCTGTTCTGTCGCACTGCTTAAACCTTTCATATCAAGTACAGTAAATAGACCCCTTACAGATAGGAGCATGCATTTTTCTTAGCTCAACTCTAAAATAGTATAAAATAAATACTATTTGGAATTTGTGCGCAATAAGCGAAGGATACACATTTTCTTGCTTGCAAAAAAAAAATTATTTGGTTCTTTCAAGTGCAGACTTACATATGATTTCGTTGTTATTCTTACTTTCTAGGTGCAGGTAAGTAGCTATGGGAGCCTAATAGGCCTAAGCCCTTATTGCTGCAAGCATTGGGTTGTAATAAATGCTTATCATTCTCTGAACTGGTGATTTCCTTCTAATTTTTTTTATGTTTTAATTTGCCTCGAGGAGAAAAATAATAAAAGCGATCTCTGAGCACCCTGGCAAACACACTGCATCAATTAACCCTGGTGTAGAAATTCTGCAATAACAGGTTTTATAGGCTAATCCCAACATAACTCAATAGGGGGAGGGAAAGTAGCAAAGTTGTACTTGTGACCAATGAAATAAAAAAAAACCCCCATGAAACATGCAAACAGTATTTTACATTATTGTCTGTAATTCCAGAGACTGAGATGAGGACAGTGTAAATACAGAGAGAATAGGAAATCTGTAAATATATTTAATGTGTAAAGAGGACCAACTAATATGTGTCTGTTCAGCCAGATGCCTGAGGCGGAATCTCTTGAAGTGAGATTTTGATTCAGCTGTCAGGATCCCTGAGTGGACTTGTGGTCATCATAATGATTGGCCATAGACTCATTTTTACAAGATGATGAGAAAAGAAAGGTCATATTTATTCAAATGAATTTACCGTCCATTTAGGTGAAATAGGCATCCTCGTTAATCCGATTCACATCTTTTGTGTCATTTTTCTAACATACCATGGAGCTGGAAAAATGCAGCGATTTGTAAAATATTCATAAATAAATAACAGAAATGAATCTTATTTTATAGGTTTTTTTTTTTATATCTGCGTAATTGAAAAAACAGTACTTCAGTTTATTACTTGGGCTTTAAAAAAGGAATATCTTTAAATGCAAACTGTTGTATGCAAACCATTTTACATTTGTAGTATATATTTTTTAATATTGTTATTTTATGCTGTTATATAAGGGAAGTGGCTGAAAAAATGTACAATTGTTTATCATTATAATGATTTTGGGCCTAATACTTATTATTTGTTACGAGAATTATCATAGACCCAATATGACCTCTCCTTATACAACTGTGTAGCATCTATAAACCAAGCTATTCAGCCCATGGGGTATATTTACTAAGCAGGGAGATTGCAGTGAAATTCGAATTTGGGGAAGTTGCCCATGGCAACCAATCAGATTTGAG
>JABWIB010001088.1:16429-32726 GCA_016617825.1 Platyplectrum ornatum
TTTTACACTCTGGAGAATGTGAACTCAAATCTGATTGGTTGCCATGGGCAACTTCCCCAAATTCGAATTTCACTGCAATCTCCCTGCTTAGTAAATATACCCCCATGAGTCCATAAAAACACACAGACGGGAACTTATTAATTGATATTTAATATGAAAAATAATCACAGTACTTAATACAAAAATGATAATACAAAGTCATAACAAGCAAAACTAATAAAAATAAAGGGTCTACACTTAAGCTGGACACGTTATCATTCTTGTGGAAATTGGCACCAACAAACAATGATTTTCTTATTTTATTTTAAAGTAGAAATAAAAAAAATAAAGCTATACTTACCTTTTAGCAGCGTGGCTGGGCACCAGAGAGGCTTCTGTAATTCCCTGGTGCTTCCTGGTTTGACACATTATGCATACAGAACATCCTCTCCGCTGCACAGAGGTGCCAGATGTTTGGAGAAGTAGCTGGGCACCTCTCCGGTGCAAGCGACGGCTGCTAACAGGTATGTTAGTATGGCTTTATTTATTTTATTTCAATTTTTTTTACAGATTTTTTTCTATAGTAAATAAACAATGTTGTTGCTCAATCAGGAATTCCAACTGATCAACAATATCTTTTGTTTATGTTTTTCTGTGTTTTATTGTTGTCTTGTTAAGAGACCATCCATTGCATCGATTTTTGGCCAAAATCTACGATAATCGTGGATTGGGCTAAAAATCATCTTGTGGATGTCCAGCTTTACAATTCTGGCCTTGGATTAGAAGAATATTACAGGTCAACTCCTTCTCTGAGAAGATCCCACAAATGTGACATCTTCCTTTTTATCCCCCTACCAACCCTACCCCTTTCCCCAAGGAGTTTCTCAGCCATGGAAGTGGAGTGTTGGATCCTAGTTCCTTACAGACTTTACGATATACAAACGAAACATGTTCCCCCAGCTCTAATGTCATAAAACCTTTAAGGAAAACCAGGAAAGGTTACAAAATGGTGAGTTCATATTTGCAATATGCATCTTTTATACCAATATAATCCTCCCTATATCACGACAGTTACTTTGTTATTTTGCCTCCTGTTTGTTTCTTTATGTCATTATTGAGTTTCTGGTGACTCACAGCCCTTTATTCACCTACAACCTCTATATTTATATTCTGCTCTCTTTGGACATGATCCAGATTTACATACTTTTGAACTTACCAGCAAGTGGGTAAAACCATGATGAATTGCAGGGGAGGTAAAAATATTGCATGCAGACAGAATACTTTGCTTTTGCTTATTGCACAAAGATACTGACCAATGTTACTGCTACACTGTGCAACTATTGGCATTTAATGTCTATTTAATCTGAGGCAAATCTGAACAACTCAGGATTGCAGAAACATATATTTCTATAGTGACTAGTCTGTTTGCCATGTAAGCTGCACCCCTAATCATGAATCATTCTACAGAACAGGAACATCTCACTACTATTGCTAGCAGTAAATAAAATACTATTAGAAAAAAGGTAAAAAGGCAATTCAAAAATAACCATCCTCTGAAAACATCACCTAAGTATAAATGTAAAAGTTATTACCATGAAGTATAAGACATAAGACACAGCAGAGCTGCAGTTGTGATCCACAGCAGGCTGATGCACAGGGAAGCGTTTCCCTCTGCAATGATCCGCTCATGTGCAACGTGGCAAGCATGTGCAGGTGCAAGTATTAGTAGATACCACCAATACCTGCTGTGGAGGACTAAGATAGGTTTCAGCAGACTGCCCTTCTCTTTCCATGTCTGGGACAAAAGTACCAGAAGCCCGTCAATGATGGTAGGCCTGGCTATGCCACTATCTTTTATAAATGTGCTATATACTACAAACTACCATGGGCTATATTTACTAAGCGGTGAGATTGAAAAGTGGGAATGTTGCCCATAGCAACCAATCAGATTTGATCTCACTGCAATCTCATCGCTTAGTAAATATACCTCCATGTGTTTGTGCTGCTGCTTTATCACTTACTTTTCCAGCCAACTTGCTGCAGCCTTTGGCCAATATTGACCAGTGTTCATGAAGACAGTATTCTAAGTTGTGAGGTGGTCTGAAATGACTGGAAACATGTTATTGGTGTTAATAATACATTAGGGGCACAAATATAAAAAACATGCCTTTATTTTATAACAAAGTAGCATTTAATCCATGTTTTTGCCACATGAAATTCTTAATGCAATAGGACTATTTTCATTGTGCCCATCTTAATGTTTAAGTTTACTACCCAACCCCTAAAAGAATTAGGGTATATATATATATATATATATATATATGTTAACAGATAGTCTAAGGAACATATACATTTTCAAAATGCATTCAGACCTTCCTACATTTTCCCATGTATAAGACGTTTTCTTTTATTTAGCAGCCAGGACATGTAGCCACTGATCATCAATGACAAAGCAGGGAACCGGCTGCAAGAACAGCTGGGTCCCTGCTATCACTGACAGCCACGGCTGCTGACAGAGCAGTGACCCCGACTACTAACAGCCACTGAGCACCAACAACAGAGAAGGGACTGTATTTTCCCAAGTCCCAATTTAGAAGGCCCAAAAAGTAGGTTTCATATAGTTTGGCGAATTATGGTATTCATCCCAATCTTCTTTTAGATAGCAAATTCAATAAATTCTATGGCAGTGCTCGAAGTGGACCAGTATATGCTGGTACGGTATACCGTCACCTTCTACCACAAGTCCCACTCTGGCACTTCAAAAATCCCACTTCGAGTCCTGATCTATAGTGTAAAACTATGGAATTGACACTAATTTTAGACATTTTGGACATTTAATTTTTTATCCATTCTCACCATCCCCATTGCGATGGAGGCTGACTCTGAGCTTAAATGGCACCGACACTGATGTCATTATTCATATCAGCAACCCTAAAAACTATGGATTTGAGTTCCAGATTGTAAGTCATACCAAGTTTGCTGCAGGCATTTCAGAGCTATACTGGAACACACATATACACACATGCATTGATTTTTATATATGTAGATCAAACCAAAACTCTGATATCTGAGCACATCGTAACTTTTAATAAATGTTAGAGTAACAGCAAGTTTAATGATATAATGTTTTTATTTAATTATTTATATCATACATATTTTAACCTATGTGTTTACTTTGAAACCAGTAACTAACATATTGAATCATTATAAAAAAAAACCCTTAATAAAGTGCTCTCAGACTTTCATCGCAGTGCAGTAAAAATGTGACAGTTGTGGAGAAAATAATTATTCCATGATATGATTGTCTGGATGATTCTGACAATGGCTGAAGTCACATATGGGTCAACTGTGTTATGGAAACATTTTAATCTGCTATCTTTACTGTATCTTTACCCTAATGTCCTATTTATCCTGAAGCACAATTGAATTGATGTTTTAGCCTTTTTTCTTGAGCAGCTTGGTCTCCTCTTTATGTACTCCGGAGAATAGCATTGCAATCCCCCTTCTGCTCCGCACATCAACTGTTTAGCAGCTTTAACTCTGAAAAAACAATTAAAAAAACAGAGTGAAAGAAACCTTTCTTAGGTAACCTCGGAACAGAAGAACTTTGTGCATAATGCAGCCTGGGCCATGCCAAAATGCAATTTGGAGGGTGTCCAGCACTTCATTGGAAAGTAATGGTTTTCACTGAACTGAGTTATGACCAGCTGTTTGCAGACAGTCTGTGACATACTGATAGAGCAGAACACCGTATGTTGCTTTCCAAATCAAATGATACAAGAAGTGTGACAGAGTGGAGAAACATCTGTCATTAGCAATTTTCAGCACGCTTCACTAATTCTGGACAAAATACGTGTAATGAACTTACCGCAGGAAACTTCAAATAATGGCACTGCTAAAACAACTAGTTCTCCTAATGCCCACTAATATCATTTATTTGGTGGAAGAAATAAACAAATTAATTACTTGTGAATGATCATGTCTTCACTTAAAAGATAACTATCCTTTTTGTTTTAGGGATCACACATGATTAGTCGAGAGTATATAGAAATAAGTGTCCTATTGATTTACCTATATTGGGGAGATTTGTGACTCAATATATAAACCCAGTTGCGTGGTTTTTGGAGGTGGCGGAAGTGGACATCCTAAACAACAGTCATTACAGTAAGTCCAATGAATGGAGAATGAACAAAGATACAACTGGGATATTCCCAGCCACTTATAAAACGTAAATACTCAATATTCAAACGTGGAATTATTGTTTCAAGCCTTTTAAAACATCTAATTAACAAACTGATTCGATTAATAGCTTGATTAATTAACAATCATTGTACAATTAGCACGTGAAATTCAGTTTTGTGTAAATGGGATTGTTTTAGTTAAAATATTTTTCATCTTTTACATATTTCAAAGATTTGTTTAGATTTTCTGACTGTGAAGCTAAATTGTACAGAATGTTATGATACTTACACAATATAAGTTTTTGTCAATACTTTTTAATTGCCCCTTCATATACTGTTGAATACACACCTTTTTAAAGTTAAGATAGAATAATGATGTATCCGATTTGTTCCATTGCTATAAAACACGTGAAATATAAGTCTATGTAATCTTTCACACAAATCTTTATTTAACTATTGACTCATTTTGCTTGATATTTTAGTATTTGTCTTAATATAATGTTCTTGCTATTGTTTTTGTGCTTTTTTTTTTCTTGACTGTCGATTTGTATTTCTGTTAATATTAAATATTACCCTGGTTTAAATGACTGTCATTCTTCATTTAAAGTTTTAAATACCGTTCACAACAAACTATCATAAAAAATGCAAAGGATAAATTTAGCCTGATCCACTGGAGTTTTACCTATGAGATTAGCATTGGAATCTATCCCAGACCAAAGACTCTGAAAGCCATTTGAAGCTGATGAATGTAAAATGAGTTTAGGAGTCTATAGACCAGCTTTTTAATTACAAAATTATTCATGATAAAATCTCCCATATTTATAATTATTATATTTGTGCCGTGGTAGTAGACCCAAGAGAAAGAGTAGTTTGGTAACATTTAAACTTTGATTTGTCGTTGCGTTGAAGTAAACATCCTTTGGCAACTTTAAGGGAACTTCAAGGGCAGTGGAAGTAATTGTCCAGGATAATTCTTTGCACTGGTGACGCCATGGCTCACATATATAGATACAAGAAGCATATATGGTTAATTCTGTGCTTGCTGTTACCTACTTCCTTACATGCAGTGCAACAGCTGGCGAGCCACTGGCTGCTTAAGCCTTCTTTATATAAACAGTAAATGTTTGGATTTTCCTGTTCACTGACTATCAGCACATATATCATAAACACTAAGCTGTTATAGTGCGTTTTGTGTGTTGATTCACTTTAACAGTTGTTAGTGTGAAGACTAGAAAGAAAAGTGGGTGTAATGAGACCATGTGCAGTATGCTGTGAAAACACAGGACCTTATTTGGCATAATGGGCTGTACCATAAGGGCTATAAAATTGTGCATGTGTTATTATCATTTTAATTATTACGGTTGCCACATGTTAAGCAGGATAGCGGAACTACTAAAACAGCTTTGAAATCCTTACGGCTGATCACTGTATTTTAATTACAAAGAGGAACATTTGGAGATAGGTAACCATAAAAGCCTTCTGTTGTCAAATGAACTAAAAATCTGATTATTGTAATTATATTTTAAACTGCTGACTCAGCTCGATAGCTGCAGGGAGTACTATTTTAATTAGTACAGATTAAAAGCAGGTTAAATGAGTTTTCCATATTTATAAATAGCTCTAAAACTTTAAGAAAGTTATTTCAATATATCTCAGTCTTCATATTGTAACAATAAATGAATGAATACAATTATATTTCTATATCATTAATGCTTGGTTCTTGAATTGGAGCTTTTCCTAAAACTTAAGACCTGATCCAGAGTTAAGCAGTGAAGTGATCGCTGGAATTGCTAAGTGTATGATTTCTGCAGTATGCAGATCCACCTATGTATGGTCACCACTCTCCCACATACATAGAGGAGACCACTTCCACCACGCCCCATCATACATACAGGAAACCACTCCCCATCATACATACAGGAGACCACTCCTTCCCCCATACATAATGGAGACCACTCCTTCCCCCATACATACAGGAGACCACTCCCCATCATACATACAGGAGACTACTTCCACCATGCCCCATCATACATACAAGAGACCACTTCCACCATGCCCCATCATACATACAAGAGACCACTTCCACCATGCCCCATCATACATTCAAGAGACTACTTCCACCATGCCCCATCATACATACAGGAGACCACTTCCCATCATACATACAGGAGACCACTCCCCATCATACATACAGGAGACCACTCTTTCCCCCCCATACATACAGGAGACCACTTTCACTGCTCCCCATCATACATACAGGAGACCACTCCTTCCCCCCATACATACAGGAGACCACTTCCCATCATACATACAGGAGACCACTCCTTCCCCCCCATACATACAGGAGACCACTTTCACCGCTCCCCATCATACATACAAGAGACCACTCCTTCCCCCCATACATACAGGAGACCACTTCCACCACTCCCCATCATACATACAGGAGACCACTCCTCCCATACCTTAACTTCTCTGCACAGTTCTTTCTTAAAAGCATGGCGATGTGAATGTCTGGAGTGTTCTGAAGCCTTCCCTTACTGAGCTATTTAAATACCCTGCCCTGCACCCCGTATGTGCATCACGTACGCACAGGCCCCCACCTGCCCCTTTTACTTGGACAGTGGGTGATGTCCAGATGAAAGCCTCTCCTCAACTTGGAAATGAACTGTGAACCCCGATTTGACAGAATTGCCAGTGGACAACCATGGAGACATTTTAAAATAGTGTTTATTTGCTAGCTTTCAGAGAGTGAAGTGTGAGTATGGAGCTGCCGGGACTGCCTATGGTGCTCCAATTGCACCAGTATTAGATATTTGGAACTTGGCAGGATAACAGTTTTGGTGTGGCTCTGCTCAAACTATGGTGTGTATGTGGGGATTGTCTATGGTGTAAGAGAGAGAGATTCTGATATCTTCTGATTAAGATGTAGTTATGAAGGGTCTCCAGTTGGTTATGTACGAAGTTTTGAGGATAGGGGAATAGCCAGAAAGATGCATAGAATGGAGCACTGTCACTGTCACTTTTAGGGTGCAGAGTACTGACTTGTAGTAGAAGCAGTTCTGTATATGATAGTATAGAAGTAGAGTCAATACTACTTGCATTGCTTGCAGAAAGTGTAATGAATGGCTCTATCCAATGCCATAGCATGTAGTGCAAGGTTGGCTACAGTGTCAGCTGAGATGAAATTACCCGCTGCACGGAATCCTTGTAGGCAGTGAGGGAATGAGAGTGCCATGCATGCCGTATGATGCTTACCATAATGGAAAGCTGAAAAGTTTAACCCAGTACAAAGAACAACATGATTGTTTCCCATGTAGGACAGACAGTGTGGAACAGCGGAGGAAACACAAAGGGTGATCAGGTCTTCCCATGATTCTAGAAGATCTTTAGAAAGTCTAAATTGTGGAACTGGAAAAGTTGCCCATAGCAACCATTCAGATTCAAGCTCACATTCTCCAGTATGTAAAATGCAACTGATATCCCAAATCTGATCGGTTGCTATGGGCAACATCACCATCTTTTTCCAATCCTGCAGTTTAGTAAATTTACACCCAGATGAGATGATTTTGAAAAGGCTTCTGGAATGAGTTACAGATGAAATAATCTTGGCGCTCTCAGAGAGGAAAAGTCTATGCCTGTAGGCATAGAGATTGTTATGAAGCTGATGAACCAGATTACAAAAGTCGGATGACACACCTGAGCCACGGCTCGCTTCCAGGTGCTCCTTCTCAGGTACAATAAACATCCGTGTACAAGACAGCAGAAAAAGCTTTAGTTTATAGAATTCAGATTATATAGTATTATAATACATGGTATTTTATCCCACAGTACCTCATTCCCAAGAATCGTAAAAACAGCATATTAACACGTTTCTCTACTTATCTAGTAGTTTTATCAGCAGGATAATAAATGGTGTTTTTAACTCCAGAGTTGCACTTTACGTTTTTAGGTGCAACTGTAGAGCTGAGGAAAACTATATTTCAATGTGAGGGGGTGCAACTGAATTAATGTATTGTATTGCTTGCAGGTAAACCGTAAAACACTTTGCTTTTTCACAAACTTCTCATGAACTGAATAGCTTTATGTTTCATTTTTAAATTATATTTGAGCTTGGAAATTTCACCTTCCCACTTTAATCTATTTTCACAGTTTATATTTGCTCCCCCCCTGCAGTTCAGTGTTTGGTTTTGTCCAGATCTACGCTTGCAACTGTTTTACCCTTACTCCCAAACTCAGCCCTGCAGGGTTTCAATGCAACCATTAAACCAGAAACATACCAAGGATTAAAATAAATATACAAAGATTACATACATATAAGAAATATATACATAATTACACAATCACTTACAGAAATGCATTAAGCCAAAAATAGGTATAAGACAAAATATTTTCTATATTATATTATTAATATTTAGAAATACCAATACGATTTATGAATAAATAATAAATACCAATGTCAGGGAAGTTAAGTAATCAGAGTGAAGCAATACAGTTAATCAAATTCTAAATCAACATTTTCATTTGTACCATCTGGATTCATGTTATGGAAGGAATGGATCCAAAAAGCCTCAAGGGAGCTTATCTATTTGTACTAATCGAGCTAGTGATTTGCACTTACACCTTTTTTTATGTAGAGATGAACAGATCTATATTCCAATGTGAATTAATTGAATGTATTTTATATCCTTACTCCCAAACTGAATCAGCCCCCTAATGTTTTAGGTAACATACATTTTCACTGTTTTGTGTATTTATATTCTGTGTGTATTTTGTGTAGTAATTTTGATTGAAACTAATTTGAAGCCAGAAGGCTTAGCAAGTTTCTAACATCCCAAAATATTACATGTGAAGAAGGGGATAAGCACATTCTGAACAAAGGGTCAAGCATTTTACTTTTATTGTTACATTTGATGCTGTTAATTATTTTCCTTGCTGAATTATTTTTAATTATTATTATTATTTTGACACAAAAGCTACTGTGTTTTGCCGATAATAACACAATATCTTATTGGGTTTTTTTTCCACAAAAACACAATAGGGCTTTTTTTTGTGAACAATGAATTTTACACAATATATACACACATACGTACATTCATATACACATGCACATATATACACACATACATACATACATACATACACACACACACACACACTTACACACATATATTATATATACATACACACACACACACATTCACATGCACACATACACACATAAACACATTCAAATGCACATACATACATTCACATGCACACATACAGACACACGCATATTCACATGCACACACATTCAAATGCACATACATACATTCACATGCACACATACAGACACACACATATTCACATGCACACACATACAGACACACACACACATATATTCACATGCACACACATACAGACACAGATAAAAAGAGTAAAACATATTTTAAAAAAAGTTTACCTGAGGCTCACTTGGGAAAGAGAGGGAGGGACTGTGCACTGACCCCTCCATCATTGCAGGACAGCCCTGTGCAGGAAGCCTCCCACCTGCTCCCCCCATGCACAGTTCTGGTGGCTGAGGTGACAGACTGTCAGTTTCTGCCTCTGTCTCTCCATGAGCTGGGCAGTGTGTGGAGGGGGAGGAGGGAGGGGGGAATGGAACAGCCTGTGGGGAACTGAGAACTGCTGAGCCACACACTGCACACTACCAGTAAGCAGGGGTCCCAAATAGCACTGTAACAGCACCAGCCAGCAAACACATAACAGGAAGTGTTCTGGCTTTCTGAACATGTGACCTGAGTGTGTAGCATAGGGCAGTAGTAAGTTTGTGTTAGATAGGGCTTATTTTCAGGGTTGGGCTTACTTTAGACAGCTTAAAGGAATCTAGGGTAGGGCTTATTATAGGGGTAGGTCTAATTATTGGGGAAACACGGTATGTGTCTCTTATTGTTTATAATTTTATTATTTCAATTATTATTATTTCTTATTTTGAAATTCCCATCTTTTTATTGTAATCTCTAAAAGACTGCAGAAGAGTTTTCACTTGTGGGATGACATGATGAGCAATAAAGTACAGTTATATGTTCATAACAGGAGACCAGGGTCTAAATTTACTAAGCAAGGAGATTGCAAGGAGATTGATTAAAGAAACTCCACTTTAAACAGTTGCGTAATCATTTCAGACTTCTTTGCAGCAACGTTGCACGCTCCCTGCCGCTTGAAACTACACAACTGGTGAAACGCGTTCATAGGAAAATAACAGAGATCTCTACACTATTTCTTGGCCCTTAAGCAACAGTATTAAAAAAAATCATTTCATTACACACACAGGATGTCATATATGCCCATTGTAGGGATTAATATGCCTTATACTCAGCTTTGAGGAAGTATTGAGGCCTGTTAAACTTAATTATGAACTAATGTATGACTAATGGTTTTCCTGCACCCCTTACACAGATATAAAATTAGATTGTAACACATGATTCTAGGCCCAGTAAGCTTCTTACACATCTGGTTACATACTGTGTGTGTACCTAAATGAAGGAACAACCATTATCTTTGTGACTTGAATACACATATAGCAACAGAGGTTACTGTTTTCCTTAATGGGGGTATATTAGAATTTAGTTCCTTAATTTCCCACATCATTACTCTGTTTGCTTTACTTTACCAAACACTGTAACTTCACTAACTGTCCTTCTTTACCATGTTGGTTGCAATGTGTCATGTGCTTATGTCTGTGTATGATCTTGCTTATTTGCATGCAACTGTTTTGTGGGTATGTACTAAAGCTCGAGTATGACAAAAATATATTTTGATTTTAGAATACTGATTTACAATGCTTTCCAGAAAATTCAGCTTGGTCCCATCCATGGTTCTCAGCTTTGGTCAGCTGTTACTGATGTGTTAAGAAAAAGTTGAAAGTTTTGAATCAATGCATATTCCAGCAGTGGCGGAACTACCGCCATAGCAACCATAGCGGCAGCTACGGTGCCCAAGCATGCGCTAGATCTAATGGGCCCAGACCGGTCACGGTACCACCAGCACGCCAGTACAGAGCGCCATCATGTGGGGGGCCCCAGGTGATCCTGGTGGCGGCCCTGTGTGTGTATATCTTTGCAAACAACGGCACTCTGCAAATAATAGAAAAACTTGCCATGGATTTGAGCTAAACATCGTCTTGTGGATAGCCAGCTTTAGGGATGAGAGATTTTTGTGTTTTTCTACATGGGTAGTTTACTGGGGCTCTGAAATCCCCAGATTAGTAACCCTGTTCACACTGCTCTGGAATTTCACAAAATACCCTGGTCAACATCGTTCACACTGAACCAGGGTTGTTTACAGACACTCTATCTACCAAGCTCAGTGTTGTGGTTCAGGAGATATAGCACCCATTATTACCCAGCTGTGCAGCAGCAGCAGCGTAGACACCGTCAATTCACGTGACGATATCTACACCAATCAAAGTGCTTTTTACTCTGTCCGGGCAGGGTCCGTTCACACTGAGAGCTACCCAGGTCCGAGTTGGGATTAACCCTGCTGTTGGCCCAGGTAGTTAAGCCAGGCAAAGCTGACGGGTAGATCAAACAGTGCCATTCACAGTGAGCACGTTACCCAGGCAGTTCAGTCAACCCGGCAATTTTACTAAACTGGCCATGTAGTCGAGTTCAGTGTTAATGGGGTATAAATAACAGTGTAACAGTAACACTGGTCAGTATCTGTGTGCAACATGCAACAATAAAGTATTCTCCCTGCATGCAAACACTAACATTCATTATTTTTTCTTTAAAATTCATCATCCAGGTGTAACTTAGCTCTCTTATTTTCACGTCAGAATAGAAGAGCCAGAATAGTAATATCTTTTTGAACCCACTGTATTTTTTTTAATAAAACATTATTTGCAAAGTAAAAGAAATACTAATTTAAAAATTATTGATTTTATATGTTAATTCTTTAAAAGGAATTCCCATCTATTTATATACTTCCAATAATAAATTTTGGGGTATTTTTGTTTAAATAAAGTAGAAAAGTTTAATATTATATTATTATTAGTAATGAAAATAATAACACGAAATGGGTCCGATTCAATCCCCTGCTTTTTCTTGTCTATCAGTGTAGGAAACATTTGCGTCTTTTCATAAGTTGCTCTATAGCGGTCAGAAAAGAAAAGTAGCAAATTGATTTCTGAATGTATACCTTCCAAATGTCCCTATATCATTGGGACAGTCTCACTTTTACAACTGTCCCTATAAGATGACAAACTGGTAGTCAGTGATGTTTTTAGGTTACATTTTATAAAAACTAAAAATTGTGTGGTGACAAAGAGGTGTGGGGATTGGGTGGATTCAGACAGGGATTGGACAGAGTTGGGGCCACATCATTGGTGGTTCAGGGCCACAGGCCACACATGCTGATCGGTTACAAATGGGCGACTGCTATGGGCTTGCCCCCCAGGCCAAAATTTGCCAGCCTGCCCCTGGGATTGAGTCCAACTCATTCTAGATGACTGTAATTGTGATGGTATTATTTGCACCCCACTGCACGTCCATTGACAACATTTAAAACTTGTTCTTATTTTATTAAATTTTATTGATATCTCACAAATATATGCGCATCAGAGATCTATGTGCAGACTGCAAATTATTCTTATTTTTCTATTATCCATTGTAAGATCAATGCAATAAATCCAATAAACTACATGACACAAAAACAAATACCACACGGAAGCGTGTGTCCTAAGAAAGGAAAGGGATTGTACAGTCTGTATCCTCATTTTACACTGTTTGTTTACACCAAGAACAGTTTGACATTCAAATGAGTCTGTAAGGAAGAAAAGTCTTGTGCTCTAGTCCCTGCTTAGTACAGATGACATTGATTTGTGAGCATAATGCCTGACTACAGGATGTGTGACAGATAAATTTTATCAAAATTAAGGCACAATTAAACATTTCATCTTCCTAATTACTGGCTGTAGATTCGGCCTGATGACCATGTGCTGTAAGAAATCAGCGACCATTACACATTTTAATGGAGCACAGCTGTCTTACAGCTTGGTAATATTTGCACAGTGCCACAGAACTGTAATTTATGATAAAAAGAAAAAATGTGTATTGGCTCTTTTTTGCCAAAACAGATTAAGGATTCATATACTTTAATGAGATTTGGAGCTGGCTTTAGATTATCGTTATAAATGATTTATGTGCATGTTGTCGGCTCTTGCCCCTTCACTTGATTTGTGTTTCTCCCCATGTGAGGCGGTTTTAACGAAGGTGTCAGGAAGCTCTATTCATTCCCTTTCTTACTATTTGTTTACCAGTCGCAGAGTCAGAAAGTGGGAATTTGTTTGATTTTTCTGTATGACTAATGGTTTTCCTGCACCCCTTACACAGATATAAAATATATACAATTAGATTGTAACACATGATTCTAGGCCCAGTAAGCTTCTTACACATCTGGTTACATACTGTGTGTGTATGTAATATATATATATATATATATATATATATATATATATATATATACACACACACATCTAGGGGTAGATTTACTAAACTGCAGGAATAGACCATAGCAACCAATCTATAGGTCAAGGTATCTTTTATAGTTACACTGATATGTAAATACGTAAAGTTGCACATCTAATTACTAATATATATATATATATATATATATATATATATATATATACTATATTTCGGATTCCATTTATACCGTGTTTCCCCGATAATAAGACCTACCCCGAAAATAAGCCCTACCCTAATTTTAGCAAAACAGTCCAAAATAAACCCTATCCCGAAAACAAACCCTGCCCCGACAAATAAGCCCTAGTGAATTCCCCAGGACTTGGGGGCATGATGGGTATAAAAGCAGGACTGGGGGGCATGATGGGGATAAAAGCAGGACTGTTTATATTAATCTCTGTCAATGTTAATTAAAATAAGACCTAACCCAAAAATAAGCCCTATGGTGTTTTTTTGGACCAAAAAATAATAAGACAGTGTCTTATTATCGGGGAAACACGGTAGATACATAGATAATTCGAGTTCAGGTCTCAACACATTTTTGAAAAACTCATTAGTTAGTTTAAAAAGAAATCAATGATATATATATATATATATATATATATATATATATATATATATATCTATAAAGAGAGAGAGAGAGAGAGAATTCACTAACTTATACAGTTTACTAACCTTCCTGGTTTTCACATGGGGCTGATAATGCGGTGGAGGGGGGACAAACCAATGGCCTTGCCAGTCTATTTACAAAGAAGCTGACCAATTACCAACTGTGACCAGCTCAGCCTTCCTACACTTCATTGGTGAGTGTCCCGTCTGCCAGGAAAACAGCCAGAACCAGTAAACAATGTTTGTGGCTAGGGATTAGATTTGCGTCTTATACAGTGGTGTAATGCATGTCTCAGCTGTCAATGTGTTTGTTGTGGGTCGTAACATCTACTTTTTGCTCGTTGATCCAACAAGCAGAGGCCAGAGACTGATCAGATAACATAGCAGCCTTCTCTGTTTTATTATGTGCTGAGCTCACTGTTACCATCTGCCCATATTAGCAGAGACACTGTGGACATCAGTGCACAGATTCCCTTCCAGACTGCTGGTATCATTGTCACCTATGTCACACAGCTGTCTTCCTGCAAGTATGACATGTACTATCACTCACCTGTAAGTTCGCGAAAGACTTTAGCTGTACTTTATTTAAGACATGTCTTTGATTTGCATGGCTGATACTAGAAAATACTTTACAATTAGCAATTTAAGCTAATACAATTCATTATTATTTATGGTAATATGGAAAGCCCTATTTTAAAAACCTGTGTTTGCCCGTTAGATTCATCAACTTACATCCTGTTTTATATATATATATATATATATATATATATATATATATATGTAAAAGTATATATATATACATACACATAGTATAAGCCATTGTAATGCTTTTATTTCTTTGTGATAATTTAGTTGTTTGCTACACATTATATAGGTTTAACCTATATAGTATTTGGGTGAAAGAAATCAATGTAGTCCTTTTAGAATAATTGTGTAAACTCTGTACCAGATAACCCATCAGATGGTCTAAAGCAATAGGCAGAGGATTTTGGTATTGTTTTTCTTACCAAAGAAGAGTTCACACTTCAAATAAAAAATCAGATCTTGCCTTCTGGTCCAACTCATATCCATCTGGATCCCTGTGCCATTATGTGCCAAGAAATGAAAGATCAGAAGAAATGTGTATTGTGACAAGGACAGGGACTCTTTTTATATGTTACACTGAATTGATTGGGTGTATTTTGTTTTTCTTAATTGCAAGATCAGATTTCTGCTTCTGTGTGCATGATTGATCCAGCGCTGCGTTTTCCAATTGCTATGATCATAAAGAGCTCCATTTTATTAAGCGGCATATAACTCTGGACCCAGAATTCTGTTCTTGTAAGTATTCAGATATTTAGGTAGGTTATAGCTGGAAATGGAAGTGCCTCTGCTCAGTGAGATGAGGGAGGGATGGAAACTGTCCAGCAAGGGCTGCATTCAGCCCTTATGTACAATACAGATTCACACTGTCCACATTTGTAGGAAATGTTATGGTAGGGATGAGCTATTGTAACCTTGTACAAGCGAGGGAAAAGCTCCAAATGCTATGGTTATTGAAGCACAGGGGCAGCAAAATTCAGATTTCAGAGGTGATGATATTTAGCTCAATATGATAGATTCATGTTATAGCTCTCCAGTATTTATGTGAAATAAGCATAAGAGGATTTAATCATGATAAAATGAAAAAACTAATTCTGTCAGGAGCAAGTAATAATACTGATTAAAAGTAGTTAAAAGTTAAAAGACTATTAAACTATTACAAAATACTTGAAGGTAAGTAAACCTGAGTGCACACTGACTACTGTAAGTCCTGATGAGAGTGACAATTCACATGTACACATGATAACAGTTGACTAGCAGATCATAAGATACACTAGCTGGCCATACACTATAAGATAACTTGTTCCAATAGAAAGATTTTTCAAGAGTGAGTAAAACCATGTAGAATTGCAGGGGAGGTAAAATGAATGTCAGTGTGTGCATGCAGGGAGAATACTTTATTGTTGCATGTTGTACACAGATACTGACCAGTGTTACTGTTAC
>JABWIB010001088.1:54537-84603 GCA_016617825.1 Platyplectrum ornatum
TACAAAATAACGCGACAGACAGTGAATACTATCAAATGTATGTTTGCCTGGTTAAAACTCGCAACTGCGAATTTTAGCCGCCCATGGAAGTGCGAGTTTGGCTAATGCGAGTCTATCTAAACACGACCTACAGTGAATACTAAACTCGCTTTAAAACAGAAACTCGCACCAAAACACGACCATTACAGGCGAGAATTCAAACTCGACCTTTAGTAAATTTCCCCCCAGATATCAGATATATCATGGAACTGGAAAAGAATTGTAAGGATACCCATGAAAGAGACCCAGCATCCTGAGAGGGAGGGCGCCTATCCAGTCCAGAGGCATATACCAAGTTAAAGTCCCGAGAAACCTCCAGGGGTTAATTCTGCCAATGCACCACTAATAGGATAGGTCTTCAAAAACTGATTTACATGTAGATTGGGAGAGTACATTATAACTAACATGTAATTAGTACCGATAATTAACACATTAACTATAACATATCTCACCCTAGGTTCAAGAATTGTATTGAGTACTGTATAACTAAGAGATGTAATAAATGATATGGCGAACTCCATAGCCTTTGATATATAAGGAGCCGAAAAACATTATTCAATCCAGGTAATTTTTGTGCTTACTGGGGGAATATAAGTTATCCACATTCCAGGACACAAAATCTTGTTGTAAGGCTACAGTACTGCATTTCTATATGAAATACTATATTTTGTGTGGATGATTCTTTTGTTATCATAGGAGTTTACCATAAAAGTTACAGTATAATAAAGAATCATTACAAATCATGTCTTATTGACAGATATTTTGCTTTTCATTTACTCTCAAACCACACTTTTTCTCTATACCATGCTGCAGATGCTTTTTGTTTCCAATGTATATACACCCGCTAATACGTTTATCAACTGAAAATTAATATTGTAAAATATGTTTTCATTTTTTGTTTATAACTATGATTTTTTTAAGCTTAGGCAAAGCGTGAAACTGTTAATTAATGGCAATTTGCCAAGCTGCTTAGTATTTAAAGAAAATATCTATTTAAAGAAATAATTGTTGATTATTTCTATAAAGCACTCAGTTAGGCACATTTCCATACCTCCATGGACTTTAACTTCCATTTATCTGGATTGGTTCTTAAGTCTGAAATATTTAGATTTATATAGAGTTTAGTATTAAATATTCTTGTTTTTATCTTTCCCTATTTTTCGCAAATTCTTTTTGAATTTCTTGATGATCTCTGTTCCATCTGCATACTATGCAATCCGTATATTTTTATTTAACTGTATCTTCCAATTATGTTTTTCTTTTTCTGTTAAACAAGTTTTATCATTAATTTTTTGGTTGTCTTTGCCAAACCAAAACAAGCTATATTCATTAAACTGCAGGAATGGAAATGTGGAAATTTTGCTACCAGTAGCAAGAAACCAATTAGATACTTGCTATCAGTTTTGTATTGCTTGCATGAGAATAGTAAAACCATTTACTATTATAAAATTTGTGATAATGCCATACCTCTGAAATGAAGTATATTATCAATGGAATCTATTCTGTCACTACAAAGATATAAATTGTCCTGTAACCACCATTATTCCATATGGAATAACACTATATATTACCCAGTGTTCACTGTTATGAATCAGATCAAGACTTCGACATTCCATTTTGTTTCAAACATCAACACAGGTGTGAATGCCAATTGGAGGGAGAGCTATTTAAGTCATACAGAAGAGGCTCATCCTGTATGTCGTCCTATCAATACATTCAATCTGTCCACATTTTAAGTGAGAAAGTCTCATACAGGTCATTTGAGCGAGTGGAATGGCCTCCCTTGGCATTGTACAGTAGACATGCAGATTGTATCCTCCATGGTGATGCGTTCAGACTTCAGTAAGAGTAAGTTTTGTTCTGGTCCCATATGTGAATGTCTGAGAGATCTATTCTAATATTAATAGCATACTTTGTGTGTATGAAGTCTGCTTAGCAACAAATGACTGTTGGCGGAGGCACCCTGAACATCACCAGGCCAGGTCTAACCTGGGCAGGGCATACTCCACCAGGGAGCAGTTGTCTTTATTGGAAAATATGATATTACAGCCTAGCCGTGTTTTAAAGCCACATCTCCCTACTCTCGTTTGCCCCCTCCTCATCCCTACTGCCACAAGCCATTATAATATGAAAATAAATGGGGGCAGGACACAAGTAAACAAACACACAGACACAAAGATACACACAACAAATAAGACACCTACAAACCAATAAACAAACACTAAAGAAAACCAACACTAACTACAACAATACACACAAATCCAGCCACATAACCTTCACACAAACACTAATTAATGGGAAAAAATGTGTAAAAAAAATCAAATGGTTCATCAAATCAAAGTAAATCAAAGTAACAAAAAACTCAAAACAAAACTCACACTAACTCGCCTGCAAGATGAACATGCCCAAACAATTTGACCAATAGTAAATATTGAAACACGACCAGAAAACTCAATGAAACACGTTGCAAGAAACATCAAGTTAATCACCTACTAAAATATGACCCTTAGAAAATCTCCCCCCCCCTAGTATTTAGATTTTTTCTAATCTAACACATGTTAATATTGTTTAACTATTCCTCAGCTTTTCAAACCAAATCAAATATCATTTAGAATTTAACTGCAGTCAAATCAGTTGACTTTTAGGATCACTGAATTATAGTCTTTGCTTTTGTTAGGTCTTAGATTCCCTCTGAACAGTTTTTTTGGGCAGATATATTAAGAGTCTGCTTAGATCCCTCTGTCTTTGGGGGAATTATTTTATATATCACAAGCAGTATCTACAGTTGTACAGCATGTTTACTGATGCCTTTGGTAAAACAGCAGAATGTGGAACTAATTGTGTTTATTCAAGATAATTATGAAACACAAATGACCAGTGCTTTGAACAAGTCCCCTGGTAGCAGATGTTTAGCTCATGGGATTCTAATTAACTCAATATATACAAAGCTTGAATAAGGCTACAGTATTTACTTACAGTACAGGATACTTTGGATACATATTACAGATGCTTTCTATATCAAGAGTTTCATGACCATTGCAAAAAAGCAAATGAATGCAATATTAGATATTAAAAAAGTAACCCTATTACAATACTTCCATTTTTTTAGGAGATGTTTTTCCCTTCCAGTGTGATGGAGATTGGCAAAGTATAGATCATGATATGTTTTTACATATGTGATTTCTAAACATATTTCACAAAAGGCTTGTGTATATTTTTGCTGGTGTTAGACATGGCAGCCACAATCTCTCCTGTCTTTCACCGTGTCCCTGTTTAGCCTAGCAACATGGCGCAGCTTGCGTCCTGCTAGCTTCTTAGCAGTAGGACGCAATGTTGTCTGCTTCATCCCCTCATTGTAGAGGCCAGCCTGTGGCCTCATATTGGTTGCGACCTTGTAAGGCTTCCAGCTGATCAAAGTGGGGGGCTTGGCTTGTCTCACTTGATCTTCTCCTCTATTTAAACCATGGTTCTCCACACTGCAGGTTATAGCTTTTCTTGCTCCCCCACTCCTGAGCCTCGGTTCAGTGCTCTATCACTGTTTCTTTGTCTTGTGCTATCAGTCTCTACTCCCTGCTTTCCTATTCTCTGTCTGTACTCTCTTGCTGGACTCTCTATGCTCCTCTGCTACTCTTGGGTCTCCATTCCAGTTCCTCTCCCTCTCTCTTGACTCAGCAGTCCTTCGTTCTTCCTCTGTTATCTATCAGGTCTCCATTCCAGTTCCTTTCCCTTTCTCCTTATCTCTCTCCATTTCTCCATTCTACTGCTGTTTTTTTTCTGGTCTCCATTTTTGCTCCCCTCCTTCTCTTGTCTTCTCCCTCATTCTCCTGATTCGGTTTCCATTTCTCCTAGTGCTCTCTCTGTTACCTCTTACCTCTTTCTCTATATTTCTAATTGCTATCCTTTCTCTTTGTTTCCTAGAGGTGTGTTAGACTGGGGCCACAACCTGCCATCATCAGCCACTACAAGTCCATTCTCACCTCTAGAGGCTCTGGTGAATACCTGGCGGTGGTTTAGACTGGGCATAGCAAGGGACATGGACTTTTAGAACAACTCTGGAAATTCCAGGGTTAAAATGGTAATCTAAATGGGGGTTTGGAGGACCGAGCCCTGGCAAATACCATGGTAAATAACACGTGTTTTTGGCTGGTAATCTGAACACAATATTTGATATAATTGATATAATTTGAAGTAGGCTCCCTGAGGTGCCAAGACACGTGGTGGCACGTTTCTAGTGTTACTTAGAAGCTTTATTTTACTTTTTGTATAGGAGCTACTCAAGATTTGATATCAACCAGATGTATTTCTGTGTTTACCTAAATAGTTATTACTCTATTTTGATTCAAAAACTTAACAAATTGGACTCCTTGGAAATGATTTTGCCTTCAGGATGCCTTGCAAAAAATATGGATACCCTAATGGTGCCTCTATCTGAGATAGACTAGAAATCACAGGGCTAAAAGGAGGATATATAATTCGGAATATATAGTGAAAGGGATTTCTTTTTACGGACTATTTAGAAAACGGCACTGTGTAGCGATGCAAACAAGTTAATGCTTAGTAAGATCCGCATATACAGTATATAGATAGCTAGATGTTTGATGTTTGTTTTTCTAATGTTTTTTAGGATTGTTTTATTCTTGAAATATATGATGTCATCTCTAAGCACCTAAACACGACATTATAAAAGACTTGGAACTTAGGAGCCCCGTTACACCTTGAAAAAGACTCGTACAGAGTGGAAACCCATTGGTGAGGGGGCAGGTTGCTTACGATCATTTACTGGGGGGGTGGTGTTTACAATAGAGTGTGAATTTTGGGCCCATTCACAACATCATAGGTGCCTATATTTTGTATTACTATTGATCCACAGTAGATTGCACAGTACTGGACATTTTAGTAATGGAATAATTGGATTTATATGAAAAAAAAAAAGCATTGAAATATTTTGAAGAACCATCCTTTATTGCAAATTAAAATGGAAGCACTGTATCAAGTTAAATCATTTAGATACTAATTCCCAGGAATTTTTGAGAGAGGAAACGGATCATGCAAACTAGTGTGGAATAATTTGCTACAAAGAGTGGACAATACCTCTGGACACCGGTGGAACCAGGAGATAAAGTTTGCTATATAGAGTGGAGGATATTTCTGAACACTGGTAGAATTGGGAGATATTTTACATGCAAGAAGCCCAAGGAGGATAAATTTGAGTACAAATTTGGGGTTTTTCATCACCGAACCAACACATCTAAGGAGGTGTGGAGAATCAGCAGTTGCTACAGAGATGCCAGAACCTAAGAAGAGAGATTAATAACTGCCTACTAGCAAGTGGAGTTAAGTGTGAGTGTGATACCCTTATAATACCCTTATAATAATTTGTTACATTATCACACTATTGTTGCCTTTCTTTTTTTCACCTACTACTTGTGTTCATGGAATCTTATAAGACTTTTCAATAACCTACTCAATCTTCCTGTACTTTTTACCCATTTTAGAATTGTTTGCATTTATGAAAGGAGACGCTCTGCAAAAATAGGGGTTACAAATTGAATTTATGTGTAGATGAAACCTGGTGCTTTTGCTATTGCAGATTGGTGATCTACACATCCTGTTTAGAGATCTCCAAGAGCGCCGTAATTTGTGTGTTTTCTTGATTTTATGCTGTATTCAATAATAAATGCTAATTTTAGAACTGGTATAAAAAAATGAAATATTGAAATAACATGTTTACATCCATTTCACAAAACAATATCTTGAGCACCTGGAGAAGACTATTCAGATGCTAAACGCTGTAAAGCGTCAACAGGTGAGCACAGTGCATTGTCTCATTCTGTTAGTGAAATCAATTTACATATTCCAAATATAAACATATATCTTTATATACAGTTTGTATGTCATATGTGTATGTCATACCATCACTTCTCACACTGAATTAATCAAAAACTATAAATCTCCATTCACTTCTATTATTGTCTGTTTCTATACAGCCACTTCTATCTGTCTATCTGTCTATCTATCTATCTATCTATCTATCTATCTATCTATCCTTCAGTATTTATGAGCATGAACCGTATAATTCTCTTGCACAAGTTGCTAGTGCTGTGTCATACGGTAAGGGGGGCTTGGGAAAATGTGAAGGGGGCGCTCTTCCTTCTCCCCCTATGGAGTGCAGTCAACCTGTTACAGGCGCTGCAGATTGATGGAAGATCAGAGAGCACCTTACCCGATCCTACAGTGTAACTGGAGTGCCTGTCAAGGTGAGACTTGAAGTGAGGGTCTTCTGCGTGCCAGGCTGGCACCCACGTACTGTGGCTGTTTGAGCAACTAATGCACAAAAGTCTGTATATGGGTACACTGGCCAAACAAGGCCCATAGTTTTCATAATATATGGGCTAAAAAATATAAATATAACACTATATCACATTTAAAGTGATGAATCAGATGTCTAGCATTCCAGTATGTGTTATGATCTAATGTAATATCATCTAATGTTTTCTAAATGGGAAGCTAGGAGAAGTGAGTGAAGCTCTGCTACTGTAATACACTGGGTATAGCACACTTTGGAAAATGACTTGTTGGGCATTTACAGTGGCTCAGTAAGTAGCACTTGTCTCATACACTGCTGAAGTTGTAAGTTCAGGACCTTACCTGTGTGGTGTTTGTATCTTCTCCCTGTTTCTGCATGCGTTCCCTCTGAGTTTCCTTCCACAACCCAAAACACATTCAGGTATGTTATTTGGCAGCTAAATAAATTGTCCCTAGAGTATGTGGTCCATTATCCATTATATAAGGACATCTTGAATGTAAGCCCCTCTTCCCCGCCCATTCTGTCTGTATTCATCATTGTGTGGCCCTGTGGATACTGTGTGGCACATTATAATTAAACATTTTACATTTTAAACGTAAATATTTGGGATTTCGAATTTTTAAATGGACCTGCATCAAGGGGGACTGACAGAACTTTAGTCCTGGTCCTGGAGAGAGAGCTCTCCAGCATCAGGGAAAGACAGGGTGGATGGAATGCCACGGCCTATGTCCTGGGCCCCACAATTTCTGACGGTAGCCCTACATAGAGAAAGTCCAGAGGACTGACTGGGACAGAAACAGCTGTACTGCAGCTACACAGTGATTATCATTTAACTTCTTCATGTACAGTGCTCTGGAAGGGAGAATACATCACACCACAGCAAGACTTATATAAAAACACTGCGTGGAGGTGCCAAGGACCCATTGAAATGGTGACATGTTTGTGATACATCCTAAATATTGGCACTCTAGCCTGGCATAAAGCAACCTAGGCTCTGGCAGTACTTTATTTTACATTAGCGTCAATCTGAAATGATTAACTTAAACTTGCCATTGAATCGGTGCAATGAACCAAATTCTACTTCATTACTATGTGTTTACAAACATTGGGAAAGAACCAGAGTTAAGCTGGTAATCCACCAGAATGATTATTGTGCCAATTCACCAATTGAGAATTGGCACAATAATTGTTCTAGTGTGTGCCTCAGATAAATCAGCTTATATAATCCCAGAGTACCCACACTCCACACACACATTTACCCAATCTACACAACCCGTCCCCAGTTGGCACTTACCTGACACGTCCCCGCAGCTGTTCTCCATCTGGTCCGCACAGTAGCCAATCAGTGCAGAGATCTACAGGAGGTTCATCGGCTGCGAGAGCCTCGTGTCAATCTATGTAGTTCCTCCCTCCCTCCTCAGTTCTGATCATTGCTCCAGTGAGTGGTGGCGATAAATCTGAACATTTTCCCAAGAAAATTGTACTGATTATTGTCCACCTCCTGCTGGCAGCGATGATCGCAACAGTGGATGGCCGTCTTTACAGTAACAGCAAAAAGGAAAGGAGATAATCTCATGTTAAAATGTAAACTGTGCAAATAAATGTTAAATGTTTATGTTTCAGCTAAAATACTGTCTGCTCTAACTTTTAGTACATATAATACAAATAATAACCAGCTTTAATGTTATTTAGAGTTGAGATAAGAAACACCACCTCTTTTCTGCACAATTTATATTTGCCTCCTCTGCAGTTCAATATGGTTTCAAATGATTTTGAACTTTGACCTCAATATTTTATATTAGTTGGAAGGCATAGACTATAACTTGGTCATTGTAATGAATAAATAATTTACATTCATGGATTGACCAAAACATTTTTCTTTTCCGTATATAACATCAAATATGTTCCTTTGACAAATGTTGGTCATAAAAAGTAGACCTCATCCGTAACGATAAGTTATCCTAACAAGCTACACTCATAAACTTTAATTAGATATAAAGTCAATTAGTATAATTATTTAGCTGTGCTTTTTAACACAACTTAATGTACCACCTGAAAGCCAGATGCTCATTAAGCATCATAATGCCACTGAAATTCTAAGATTATCTTCTTGGTACACTAAAAGTATTTTGATTATAAATGTAACACGTTTACATATAAATTCATATTAGAGTACCATAACATAATTATATATTCTATAAACTTTCAGAATTACAGTGTGCTTGTTAAAATGTGAATATAATCGTAATAACATGTCTATAGCTGAAATAACATATTGGAGACTTTTGTAAACAGTTTCTAAGGTAAGATTTGGGGACATTTCTAGATCTTTTATAACAATATGAGTTCTAAAAATGTGAATAGAATTTTTGTAACATCTTTTATATTCTGTATAATAATACTCTCATAATGTGGCCCTACAACAAGCTGTCAATGGGGAAGTTCTGAAGCAAGATCAATATCAGTAAGACATAAAGGACCTGTTCAATAATTCAAAATGCTGACATCCATATACTGTAAGAAGTTGCTTCCCAAGACTAGTAAAACCAGATACAAAATACATGCGTGTTTGGAAAAAGTGGGACCTCAGGAAGCTCTTTCCTGTCTTTTTGTGCTCCTAGTGTAGTAGTTTAGAGCTGATTCTAAACAAATATTTCTTTTAATATAATGAAAATAAAAGGTAAGGTATTAGTATTAATGTTGGACCATACCATCATGAGGTGGGATGATTGCGTACCTATTTACCTACATAATTGATCAGAACAATAAAATTGGGATGAATTAGTCACTTTAGCAATCACTATTTTTACACAACTTATTGTCTGTTGTTTCATTGTCAATGCTCATTTAAATATAAATACTTTTATTTCTATCAGGCACTGTGTAGAATGTTCTTACTTGATTCATTAGCGACAAGGGGATATTAGGCTACAGGAAGAGGAAGGGTATGGTTAGCTTAAGACAGTGATTTTGCATATTTTTTAAGTTTTTGAATAAAAATAGTTATAACAATTTGGGGAAAGACAGAAATACTTCAGGTTGATCAGGTCAAAGTTTCACTGCGAAGGAAAGGTCAGGGTTAGGCTGCGAGGTGGGAAGGACAGGTTAAGTTGTGAAGAGGGGACAGTTAGGATTAGGTTGATGGTGGTATAAGACAATGTAAAGGTTGAAAACGTATTTGACATGATCTGTCATCATTTAAATCGGCAAAAGCATACTTATGTAGATTATGTAGCTCCATACAGCCTTTTCCTTTCCCCAAAATGCCGACCCAATTTAAGCATCATCAAGGCTAAACCTGGGTGGTTCTACTTATTATAAAGTTTTTTTTATGTATTAAGCTGGCCGTTCACTAGAATGATTATAGTGTAATTGGTGCCGATAAACAGGGCAATTTTCCTTTTCTAATATGTCTTGTGTTCTGTAGCACCGAGTGCTGCAGAGCACAAAGCACTGATGAAAAGATAAATGCTAGGGCATGATATCCATCCTGCTTTTATACCGGGAGTTGCCTGAAGTACCTGGGTTTTTAGCGTCAGTGTGAACATACTAGGAACATTCCTTTTCTTTCATACCTGCAATCCCTTCAGAAGGGCTACTGCTGCTATGTACTACAGTTGATTTCCACCTTAAATGTCTTATCAGACTCAGGTTTAAAGGTGTCTGAAACCCTATTATTCTTTTTCAGAATTTAAGAGTCTTAACAGATTTCCGAGGATCCCATGATATCAGATTATTCTCTCCTTTAATCCCCTAATATATTACACTCATCTCTGTAGCACCTAATCAGAGTAATGAACACAAAGGTTAAATTCAGCAGAACTAATTCTCAAGTTAAAGTATTTCCTAACAAATATCATAAGCTCAACTGTCAACCAAAGTGAAAGTGGATAGTCAAGTCATGTGAATTAGTTACCAATCAACCATCAAGATCAGTATATAATAAACCAATTCTTAATGTCAGGTGCCTAACCCACTACTTAAAACGCAAAACTATTTAATGCAGACCATTTCAGATCTGATTAGAGCCGCATACACATGAGGTTCCTACAGGACACATGCACATACAAAGTCCTCATAGTGTGGAAGACAGGGAGAAGAAATGAAGAGAATAAACTTTCTACCAACATTTTGCATCTGATTGGCAGATTTACAGTATAGAAGTATTGTAAAGGCACAAATGACATTTAGTTTGAATAACTTAACATGAGAGGTTGTCACATTAAATATACATGTTTTCCAGAAAAGAAGCAGAATACCAGCTGTATGAACATTAGTAAAATAGGTGTCAATGATGGTGTCCAGGAAAAGAGGAGCAGAAGAAAGGAGGGTAGGGGCAAACCTTGGGGAATGATCTAGTGCATGGGGTAGACAGCCTCTACAGGTGTCCCACTACAATTCCCAGCATGCTTTAACTGCATAGACATTGTTGATACCTGACAAAGCATGCTGGGACTTGTAGTTTGACAACACCTAGAAAGCTGCAGGTTGACTAGAGAGGTTTCAGAACCTGCAGTATTTGCAGTTGTTGCAAGTTATAACTCCTGGCTTGTCTGCTTGTCTCTCTGTTTCAGTCTTACAGTTCCTGAATGGTTCTTCCCATTGGTACTTGGTCTCTTCTAGTATTTTCCCTTTTGCCGGTTCCTTGGTTCAGTCCTTGGTATCTATCTGCTCGGGTTGTGTGTGTGTGTGAGGTTGAGAGCCTCTGCTCCCCACCCATTCTGTCTGTCTGTATTCCCCATCGTACGATGCTGCAGACATTTTGTGGTACCTAATAAATAATCGTAAATAAAAAATAATATAACCATTTTCCATTGGTGCAGGCATGATGCTATCATACTCTCACAAGTATTTTCCAATCTCATGGGACTGGACCCAGACCAGTCGAAAACTAATTTGCACGCAGGTCTGTACTTAACAGAAACCTAAAAGTGGTGTTTACTCTTCTCTCCCACAACACTTACGCGTCCAGATCACCTTAACTTCACTGCATGGATCTTTAAAACACTGCACCTGTGCGCTTATTTCCACCTACAGTACTGGGATTAGCATGGATATGAAATTATCCTGCCCCCGTATGGAAAATCAAATGTATGGAACCAAAGTTCTGTGCATTTGATTTTACTGTTGTAACATTTGGTGCACGCATGTGTTCCGGGGGCACACGTGTTCCGGGGGCACGCATTGTGTGTATGTAAGCTCATTGGAATAGTCAGGAAATTTCTGCAGTGCATACCCAGCTTTACTTGCTATCATAGTGGATAGATCAATTTTCCTGTTTATTCTCTATAAGGACTTCAAGTTAAATGTGAGAATTATTGTTTGCAACAGCTTAAGCTAATCCTAAAGAAAACAATAAAATAACAGCGTGCGAAATATGGTTAATGTGTATGGAATATCTACTAGGTTTTAAATCCTTCCTTATTATTGTCAGCTACGCTAACACGGCAGGAGATAAATCCAATTTATTTCTTATTATTATTACATCACAGAAGAATACACATGTACCAGTGACTGCATAGAACAAACAGACAGGGGGAATTGTGATAATCAGATAGTTCTTTCCCAGCTGTACACAGAACTCTGACCTCCCTCCTGTTGTTCCGTTCCCTGGAGACAAATGGTGTTATTCAAAGAAACTAATTTTGTTTTGCCATCACTGTGTTAGCATTTCTTCTTGTAACTGAAAGCAATTGAATGCAGACATCTGCCTTCTGCATGCTGTCTGTGTCCCCCTCCCCTCCTTCCCCTTCCCCTTCAGTCTTCCCAGATCCGTCGCACTGTCAGAACTTGTGCAGCGATGAAATGATTATATATATTTAGCAGGAAATGATGTGAAATCAATATTTGTTTTTTTGCATAGCAGCCAATGGAAATAATGCTTGAATTACAGTAATGTGCTGTGAGTGCGCTGCCAGTGCTTTCCGCTGCACGGTACAATTACTGAGGTATTTGCAAACAAATCGCCTTGCTGTAACACTTACAGAGGGAGTGGGAGTTTCCTATGTGGTGTCTGTATGCCTCATTCACATCACACGCTTATTTTTGTAATTTCTAGAGCAAGGTTGGTGACAGCTGAAGAGGTCTGTATTTTCTGAAGAGCAGCATGATGGTAGAGAGGAGCTGGGCTCCTGGGGGAGATCTAATGGTTCCTCTCCTTCCTGCACAGAGATAAAGACTTATAATAAGCGTGTATGTTCACCATCTGGCTCTGTGCATGTGGTCCTTATGGAGGCGAAAGCGGCACAATCTGTAAATGATCAGGAGCCATAGAACACCCTCCAGAGAATCCCCGATGCAATCAAGGTGACAGATGGCATGGACACTGCTGTGGCCTTACAGAGAAGAACAAAATCACCTTCAATAAACTCTGACTGGAATGGGCATGAGCACCTCAAAAAGTCAGTTTGTCAGTCAAACTGCGACAGCAAAGCTGCATTGAGGGAAACATAGCGGCCAGCTCTCCGCTTTCAATCGTTTCCATCTGACTAAGCTTGAACTATGATCTTTTTTTTTTTTTCTCCAGCAAATTGTCCTTTCTGTTTAGCTGAAGCAGGCCAGCAAATTACCAGATTCATAGTTTTATTGAAGGAAATTGAAAACATGATGTCCTCAATTCTGGGGACAAACAGCTGGCAGGTGTTGTGACGTACAGGACTATCTAATGGACCCCCTGATATTCTAATCTGTCCATCTCACATGCTTGCAGTATGTCTGCAGAAAAACATCCGCATGAAATTTTAACGCACCAATTATGGCTAGAATATCATTTAGAAATGAATGTGGTTACTGACACAAGCATATATTTCTTATTTCCTCTAACGTCCCAAACACTGGATGTTATGTATGTATAATAGGCTGCTTTTACGTTTTACAAGATATTTAGAGTACCAAGACAATTAAATATTTAGCTGTTATAGAATTTGCTCGCAATAAGCTTTTGTCTGTTGACAGTCTTTTAAAAATTTTATTTACAATATTTTAGATAAAAATATGATCAAATGTGCTTATTCCGTGTTCTGCTAAATTAAAGGTAGTTATTAGAGCAGCAGGGAAATCGGACTGTTTAGATAATTTATGTAATATTCAATACACAGCACTACTCATTTTTGTTCTACAAATGATTAACGGAAAATGTATTTAGTTTTGGGGTGTAACTTTTGTAAGACATTATAGATGATTCAGAGCACTCCTGTTTTTTAGGTATAGGCACCACATCACCAAATGACGCAACTGACGCAAAGTTGCTGATTCAACGGCATTCTCTTCCATGTTCTTATTATCAGTCTGATGAATACATAATTGCTACTGTCTGCACCTTGGATAGGGTGCTTATATTATAATAGAAGATCTGCGCCAAATCTCTGGATAAGGTCCTTTATTAGCTGCATAGAAACTTATATAAAATATAATAATATGTAAAATTATATATTAAATACAAAATAATGGTATTAAAACTTTATAAATGTAACCAACAAATTAATTACTTGCTGCCAAACCTATTTAGCAATTGTACAGATACAAATCTGTACAATCTTATACTAAAAAATTGTATATATGTGCTTTGAATGTCTAACTTGCACTGCATTAATCAACGCTAATTGCAATTGGTTGCTATGTGATACTGGAGATGGGCACAAAAAGCAGGTAATGCCATGCTGCCTGTTAAACGCCACATTGTTATCACATATTATGACACATTACTCCTTCACCTTTCTGTTTATACTTCATTGACATTATTGAACATAAGTAACTTGTCTCAGATGCTTTTTTTCTTACATTTTTTTTTATTGAGGTGAAATATACATATACAATACAATAATATTTAATTGGCAAAAAGCAGGCGTAGCAAAGTACAATAGTCAGCCAATAAGACGTAAACAGAGAGAAAATACAATGACAATTCCTCCAGTACATAGACCAATACAGGAACAAGGTTCAGAAGTACACCAGAAGTGTGAGATAGGTCACACAGCAATAGGTGGGTCATTTGAAGACAATCTAGTAAAATACCATTCGGTCTAGCCGAAGTTATCATGTAACCTCAGCCGTACATACCTGGACAACCCATCAATGTAGCTCTCCCAGGTAGTGAAGAAAGAGGCAACCCTCCGTTCCTTATCGAGCAGGGTTCTATCCAGTTCATGGCAAAAATAGTATACAGTTTTGATTTAAAAAGGGCTATGGACTGGGCAGAGAAGGATAGCCATATCTGGAGAATAGAATTTCTGGCCGCAGCGCTAATGGCCAACAGCAATTTCCTTCCTCCTGAAAAGACCCGTTGATTAGTAAGCAGTACACTCAGGATGGCCCATTGAGGGTCGAGGGGAACCATGCTGACCAGATTAGTCATAGCGTAGCAACACACCACCTCCCAGAAGCCACGTATAATGGGGCAGTCCCAGAAAAGGTCTGCCTCAGTCCTGCCACAGCGGAGGCAAGCATGAGAGTTTTTTAAAGCTTACAGTGATAAACACTCCGGCAGAGTCTGGGAGTAATACCACATTCAGATTGCCACAAAAAACCCCGAGAATTTGAGGAAATTGTAGAGTTTCCAGAAATTCCCAGGTTTTTGGTGATATTCCCGAGCCAGTCCTGGGTCGCCCGTAGTCTGAACGGGCAGGCCCGGGTTTCTCTATTGTTTTAAAAGAAAAAAAAGATACTAAGCTTATTGGATATGTCGAGTCCATAGAGTCATCTATATGGGTCCCACAGACATCTAAATAATTTTTAGCTATGTTGAACTTAAATAAGTAGAATATAGGAAATAATGTGTTTTGGTTTTGAGTAGCGTATATGTTATAGTGTGATTACAGTTTGCTGAGCTTGACAGCCATACCCCCTTCTCCTTCCAAATCAAAGGCCACAAATGTGTGAGGTGTGTACACTAGGGGGTGCCTGTTCCTTGTTGAGAACTCGCAGAGATCAGAGGTTATATTGATCAATGGTCCTGGCCTGGGACAAGCTCAAACTTGTTGGAGCCAAAAATCAGTGGAGAGCAATGTGAAATGTACCTGATTCCACTCCAGATCAAGTGTCATCTAGTGAAGGAACAACCAATGGCATGTGACCAGGGGCAGGCTGGCGTGGGTGCCAGGGTGCCAAATGGCACCCGGGCTGACCCCATCATTGGTGGTTCAGGGCCACAGGCCACACATGCCGATCGGTTACATATGGACCACTGCTATGGGCTTGCCCCCCAGGCCAAAATTTGCCAGCCTGCCCAGCATGTGACCCCACCTCTGGATGCCCATGTGGCAGAAGGCACTTAGGCATGGGAAATAAAGAAATGGTAAAAGTCCCTGCAAGAGGCGGTGCAGGGTATTCAGGACTGAGCCTGCATTAAGGTGTGTTACCTCCATAGACTTCCCCCTTTATCTGGAGATGCTCACATAATGCAACTTTCATAACTCATACAGGCAAGTGAAGGAGGGATTTCAGCTAATTATTCATTTTTGTGTTTGGTAAGTTGTCCTTAAATGCTTACTGTGGTGATTATTACGACTACCTGTATGATTAACCTTTATACAAAATATACTTTGACATAAACATGGGACCAAATGCTCTGCATTTTCTGTAACTCTCCTATGATAAATTTAGAATAATATATAAAAGACTTCCTGAGACATGATACGGCACCAAGAAGTAATATTTACTAATCAAATTTAAATTGATAATCACAAGCAAAGCAAATGAATAATAATACATTCAAGAGTTCAGTTAGAGTAGAAATGGGTACATGAAAACATTACTATAGCAGAGAGACAGCACCCAAAATACAGATATTAACAGACAGAATAACCCAGTGTACAGACAGAGCCATAACCTATTAACCTGGTGAGACATTATAGTGAAAACCATATACCTTGGAAAAATATCAACGCTGAGAGATAAGAACATAATTACAGAGTTAGACATAGACATATAAAGAGACAAAGTTTAGACAGAGTTGAGTCCATAATACTTGCAAGAACCAGCATCCTGAATGATCCAAGGTAATGGTAGTTAGGTGACATCCATAGTCCAGGGAACCAGCAAAGTGATGTTAACTGAAGGTGTTTTCATGCTGGAACTCTCTGAAAGTCAGGAGTAAGCCATTTTTATAGCCAGGGAACAATAGGAAGTATATCCCCAGGGCACATGACAACCCGCACTTGTGATGTCACAGCGTCACCATCTCACAGTGAATACTGGGATCCACTGTCAATAATGCTGCGTTCAGATTGCCTGCGGCCAAAAAAGGCCCCAGGCAAAGCCGTCGCTGGAAGCCACCGAAATCGGCGGCTTCCAGCTAAAAGCAGCACAGGAAATGCCGGCTTCACAGTGAAGCCGGCGTGCTGCAGAAGGGGAGGGGAGCTAAAAAGACTGATCGTAATGATCACATGTCTTTTTAGTCCAATCGCCTCCCTTCATACTCGCTGAAGCCGGCATGCGTTCAGATTGCTTTAAGGACGGCGACAAGCCGCCGAAAATCCTTCTTTTTCCTTAGGTGCCGTTTACACTCGAGGCGTCGTTTTTGCTGAAAACGACGCCTTTTTTTGGCAATCTGAACGGGGTATAAGCTTCTTCATTAAAATGCAGACTTTCTGTCACCAAGACAGGAAAACTTTTTGTTTGGTAGATCTGGGTGTTGTGGCAGGTGTGACAAGTTCCATTGCCCATTCATATTTGTCCATAAAAGCAAACTGAATAGGAGACAAGGTGTCTTCAGACCCTACAGGTTCAATGTCCTGCTTGCTCAGGATATTGAAATAGCTTTTCCTGGTGGCCTGATCAGGGCTCAAAGTGGGGGGGGGGGGGTATACGGGGATATGCCATATCGGCATACAAATCTCCATTGACTTCTATTATGGTCTGTGTTTTCATACCGCCACTTTTAGGTATCCATACCCCCATTTCTACATTTCCACTTCGACCACTGGGCCTGATATTATACAGAGGCAGTAAGATTTCTTATGATTTTCATATTATTCTGCATAATTTTAATAAGTCTCATTTGAAAGAAAAATCATATTTATTACTGCATAGGGGGCTAAACTTTGTACCAAAATGTCCATAAATATAAAATAAAATAGGTATTTTCTCCCCGCCAGTTAAAAATATTAATAAAGACTAATAATTATTATTAATCAATATTTTATAATATTGCTTATAACCTTAAATTATCTGCACGGAACCAAGGGGATCAGATTCCCGTTGAATAACTTCCTGTCATACCCTCTGCTCCACTCTGAATTCCTATCCCCTCCTTTATTGTGAGAGTTGAGTATATGGAATTAAAAACCTGCCCCTGCACTAAGATCTGAAGGCTAGTCCCATGGTACTGCTATCACAACACATACAAGGAAAGTAATTTCTAAGCAGTTCATATTGAATTTTTTTGGACCAGTGTTTTCATTTATGTTTAACAAAGACAGGTTGATCCATTTATGTTTCATCAGACATTACTATAGCAGATAATATTGTAGAACCCTTATCCCAACTCGTGCCTGGCCAGTGTGTGCAGCAAATTGGTGACACACTGTCAGCCAAACATAGACCATTGCAGTGGGCTGATCAATGGCAGTGACCAATGAATATTAGCTCCACCATGAGTCAATTATGAATGGTTGTGTCACCGCTCCAAGTGCCTAAAAACAGCCCCAAGGTATATTGCGGTGCCATGGCACACCCATCATGACTTGTGATGTGAACACTACCAGGTTATTTAAATCGCCACCGAGAAGAGGAAATTAAAATGACACAAGAAGAAGACGAAAGACTTCTCTGCCATACTATGCATTCGTAATTGGAAGAAACAGCTAGAGCCCACATTCTGGAATGAAGGACTGGAAATTATTAGTGCTGGGGTGGGATATGGTGACTTGAGGGTGGTACTATGTGTTATGATTGGGTTTGATATATCTCCACTTTCATTTCATTTCAGTCCCTACTGACAAAAGAGTTTTGTCTTTATGATCTGTGTTTGTAACAACCTCTGTCTTAGCATTTAAATGACACTGTCAGTTTACTTAGCGACTAATTCAACAAATCTTTAATTAGGGCACATTTCTATTATAGAACATGTAAATACATTGTTACTGCAGCAATTATCCTCACTATTTTCTTTCTACAGAATGGCCCCTCACCTATTTACCATCATTAACAAATGAAGGTAATACACTGTTATTTACTTATTTCATAACTAATTTTAATTCATGTCCGCAAAGTACCATATCATTAATTACAATATCAATGTTTATATTTTGTAATCGCCATGACAACAAGACAATACTATGTGTACAGTATTGTAGAAAAAATGAAGAGAACATTACTAGCTATTCCAAAATACTAGTTATTGCATAAATGTCCAAATGCTAAGCATACAATTTGCCTGAATTTAAATGTACATTTACTTAATTTAGAATAACATTTGATTTCTATGACTATTGAGAGCTCAGATATGTCTAAGTACATTTTATGTCAATTAATTATAATTATAACATGAGTAGAAAAAAATATTAAAGGCTTTTAATGGCCCCTTACAAACCTCCCATATCTCACACATTAAACAGAAATGTATAATGTTCCCTTTCACCTGTGTCCTAAGTTCTGTCACCAACTTCTGGACTTGATCCTTGGGGGTATATTTACTAAGCGGTGAGATTGCAGTGAGATTGGAAAGTGGGGATGTTGCCTATAGCAACCAATCAGATTCAAGCTCTCAGTTTTATTTTACAATCTAGAGAATGTGAACTTGAATCTGATTGGTTGCTATGGGCAATATTCCCATTTTTCAATCTCACTGCAATCTCACCGCTTAGTAAATATACCCCTTGGAGTTTACAATCTATTTCTGTTTCAATAAACTTTAGTCTTATTATTCAAGAACACTAAATTTATTTAGATTAATTCATAGTTATGCTTTACATTAATGGCAGCATATTTATTGATTTATCTTTATTTTTATTCTCATCATAGTTGATGAGGTTTCAAAAAATCCAAAGCAAGACAAAAACCATCCATTAAGTTAAACCTATAACAGACCTTTTTAGATCTGAATATTAGAAGTTAATCGAGTTACGTAAATAAACCACAAATCTGAGAATGATCCCTCCTGACTAAAGATGCTTATGATTATTATCATTAATATTAAAAAAGTTTTATTTATAAGGCGCCACATAGTTTCTGCAGAGCAATACATAGAGGCTAGTACATACATAGCATGGAGTACAGAGTAAAAGTATACAATAACATGCAATAAATGTGTAACGTGGGGTACAATGCCATAGCATACATTAACAAGCATGGAATACATACATAGCGTGAGGGTACAAAGTAATAACAAAGAGAGTCAAGAAGTGTAAAATATATTACACTGGAGAAAAACAGGAGAGAGATGAGAGCAGGTTGATGTAGATAACAGGAGGGTTGGGGACCCTGCTTATGAGGGCTACACAAGGGAGGGGCGTACAATATAGAAGACATTGGAATGAGGGTGAGAGGGTAGAGAGATTAGGAGGGGTAGGCCAGTCTGAAGAAGTGGGTTTTCAGTGAGCATGTAAAGGCTTGGAGGGTGGTAGATAGCCTAATAGTTTGGGGTAGGCTGTTCATTCCAGTGGGGGGGGGGCAGCTTGGGCAAAGTCCTGGATGCATGTGTGAGAGGTCAGTTGGGGACGGGATTGTGTGTGGACAGAGGTGAGGTGAGGTAGGGGGTAGAGGAAGAGGAGAGAGATTTGTAGGTTGTGGTAAGGAATTTAAAGAGAAGGAGATTGGAAGCCAGTGTAGAGAGTGACATAGTGGGGAGGTGGAGGTGGTGCGACGACCAGGGCCGGCGCGCCCATTAGGCGAACTCAGGCCGTCGCCTAGGGCGGCCGGCCGGGGGAGGGGCGGCAGCGAGGCGGGGGGGGAAGGGAAATAATTATATTCACAATAAAAAAGGTTAACAAAACACCGGGAGGGTGGACGGGACCACTCCGCCGCCTTCTGCGGTGGTTACGAAGCGACGTGACATCATCACGTCATGGCGCAACGTGACGTGATGACGTCACGTCGCTACAAATGCCACTGGCGACGAGTGAGGAAGATGCTCTGCCCTACACCTTGTTAGGATTGTGGTTTTATTTCTGGATCTTGCTATACTTTGTAAATTAGTGTGTGGCAACGTTCCCTGAGGGCCCACTTGATCAGGTACTTTGTGCCTTGATATGCCTCCCTCCCATGCATAATGCACATGTTCTAATCTATATTCTGGTGTAAGGCCACAACTATGGCTGCAGTCCTATATTATCACCAATAATATTTCTGCTGCAGTGACTGTAAATTAACATCCATCTGCAGTTCATATATGCTACATTTCTATTTGTTTCAGTTTATATTAATTTTATTTTACTTAGATATTGTTATATATGTAATAAATAAGTAATTTCCGGACATTTGTCTAAATGCTGGTTTTAATTGAGCAGAAGAAAGTGTTACATATCTGTCCACGCCTACACTGTTCTCGCTTGCCAATTCATTGAATACAAATGCCAAAATATTCTCATCTGAATGAAAAGGTCTGAGTGCAATGAATGTAAACATCTATTAACATTTATGTGGGTTCTTTTTAAAAAATCTGATAATATTCTACTACACGAATCTCTTGGAAGTTTTCACATTTTTCTTGTGTTGTAACTTTATGGAACACAGAGACATGCCCCAGTGATCATTTACAATGAACAGTAATACCCAGGTCTTTTATGTACATATGAAGGAGTATCTAACAGAATGCAATGAAATGAGCCAGAAAGATTGCACATTTTGTTGGCATCTGTGATCATTGCAATATGAGAACCATATGACTACAGGCAGATTGGTGGAACAGCTCAAGCATGTGCACTACATCTTGACCTATGTCTGTTGGATGGATTGTTGAGTTTTCCCATGAATTTAGAGATTAATATTGAAAACAGATTTAGATGAACAAACTGATAAAGGACGAACATTTCCATGTATGTATATATATATAAATATATATATATATATATATATATACATGGTCTATTTTGATTGGAGCTAGAACAACTTCAGAAGAATGATCTTTATGCATTCTATTTTACAGATAGAATGGGAAAGTACTTAGTGGTTCATATCAGTGTGCTGTAATTTTAGTAACCTACCTTCCATTAGTCTGCTGAACTCTATACAAAGCTGCTATATTAGGTCATATATAATGTGAAGTTAAATTGAGCTAGAACATACCTCAATTTCTCAAATTACTACCACTTTTTTCTGTGTTCTCCTCTACTATCTCACCTATACCCCTTTCCATCTCTCCAAGGTCTTTATATTTCTACCAGATATGACACTGTAACGTCTGTCCCAGCCCCTGGATGAGCCAGAAGTGTGATTACTGGCAGGCAGCCACAACTAAATCAAATACACTTTCTGGGTGTTATAGTCAAATTTGAATAAAGGCAATAAAACTTAAACCATGAAACTGTCAAATTGTTAACAGATGTCCCACTGTAATGTGTACTGTAGAGATGGATAGCCAGATATGAAATAGAAAGATAAAAGATTGACAGATATGAGACAGAAATGAGATAGACAAAGACAAATATGAAATGGATAGATAGATAGATAGATAGATAGATAGATAGATAGACAAGCGAAGACTAGGAAAGCACCTGTAATCTAATCCTAATGCATATATATTTTGTTACTAACACTGAATTGCGTACTATTGAACTTACGAGCATAACGTTACGGGTGGACAAAATCATGATGATTTGCAGAGGAGGTAAATTTCATTAGATGTAAACAGTGTTAGAGATGATGTTTCCTAGTCCAAGTCTATAACAGTGTAACAGTAACATTGGTCAGTATCTGTGTGCAAAATGCAACAATAAAGTATTCTCCCTGCATGCAAACACTGACATTTATTTTACCTCCCCTGCAATTCAACATGGTTTTACCCACTTGTAACTTTATACTCGTAGGTTCAGTAGTACATAAGTACTGGATCCAGTCCACTGACTGCTTGCTCTTAGTAAACTTTTCTTGTCATATAAGGTCAATAATCAGTAACACGTGTGTGTTAAAAATTAAAAGTGTAAAGGTGAAATAAAATGTATGTAAAGCCTAGTATATTATATAGGTGGCTTAAAATCACCTTTTACACAATTTATATCTGAGTATATTAGAGATCATCTTTGTGCTATTTAAATAGAACTTTATAAAGAGTCTTAAGGTTAAAAAGAAGAAAATGCTCATAAAATGACAGCAAAACAAGACACCAATGCAAAAAATGGGGGCAAAAGTGCATCAATGAAGATTTTAATTAACTCATGAACTTTTAATTAAAACTCTAATGTATCAGAAAATGAATAATGCTGAAGGGTTATAAAATAGCTTTGGTTTTATGCTTAATATTCTGTCTTATTTCTTTCATGGAAGTATAAAATGACAGTAAAAAATGATGTACCTATCTCTGCCAACACTACTTAAAACTATGACTTTTAAAAATAAGTGGATAAATTATTTAAAAACAAAACACATTTCTGTCCCAAAAAAAGTTTCATTTTAAATTGCAGTCCATTAATTTTCTAATACGGCTGAGACTAGAACAGTTTTGTACGACATAATAGTAAAGAAACCACTTTATTACATTGTACCACTGTAATGATGGGTAATAATCAGTGCTGCAATAATCAAATAGTGACTTGTTTAAAAGAATGTCTCATTGTCATCTCATACCACTCTTGTGGCTGATTCAATCCCGTGCGATTTTCTTACGGTCGAAAAAGATCACGGTTGTTAATACGTGGCTCCATGAGCTGCGAGCAAAAAAATGCACATTTTTCAGACAGCCTAAGGGAGAAAAAATCGTGCGAACAGAGATTGAATCGGCCCCTTTGTCTTTTTATTTTTGAAGTTGTGATGTTTTTGGTCATATGAGTGACCTAAGTAGGGTTGCCACCTTTCTAACCAAAAAATGACTATTATAGGTAACTACAATTACTATTGCTGGTAAAAAAAAATACCGCCACTGGCGTCCTGGTATAAATACCAGGCAGGCCAGTGGTTAACCAGCCAGGTGGCAACCCTAGAACAAAGCAAAACCATATAATAATATTATGCTGCATATTATATTGCATGTTGTAAAACTTCACAATGTGCATGCTTTACCCCCAACAGGGCAACATGGTTTTATCTGGGTTTACACTTACACCTGTTTTGCTCTTATTCAAAACTCTTATTCAATTTCACAAGATGTGCAATAAATACATTTTACCAACAGCTTAAGCTAGGCACACACGGTAAGATAAATTGTTCCAATTTAAGGATTTTTTCAAGAGTGGGCAAAACCATGTTGAATTGCAGGGGAGGCAAATTGAATTAATTACAATCAGGACTACAGGTGACAGATGCTGGTTCCTAGCACAAGTCTAATGACAGTTTAACAGTAACACTGGTCAGTATCTGTGTGCAACATGCAACAATAAAGTATTCTCCCTGCATGCAAACACTAACATTCATTTAACCTCCCCTGCAATTCAACATGGTTTTACCAACTCTTGAAAAAATCCTTAAATTGGAACAATTTATCTTACCATGTGTGCCCAGCTTAAATGTTGCCTGTTTGTATATGAAATTAATTACTATTTTATGAATGGATAACTATGCCGTCATCCATTATGCTTTGACAGCAGGTGTTGAGCACCAGTGGGTCAGGTTGAAGTCACAAAGCATGTGCAGTAACATGCAGTAATTCTTGGACTTGCTAAAATTTGTAAATCCCAAAATGATATTACTGCGCATGTGCCTGCTCTTCACCGCGTCCAGTGCTACTACTGATCAGGTAAGTTAGGATCAGGACAGTTGGACAGTTGGACAGTTGGACAGTTGTGAATAAAGACATCAATAAATTTTACTGACAATATAAATATAATGTTTAAATATAAATCAGATCAGGGCTGGAAGGGAAGGTGTATGCAGGGGTTTCCCATAATGTTCTCCCATTAAATTCAATTGAAAAACTGTGAATCTCCTTTCACTTCTATTATTTTCTAAATGTCCATTCCACCACTTTTACATTTACACTTTGAACACTGAATCATATGCTATAAGTTTGTAATGTTATTCATTATACAAATATATTATGGGGAGTATTAGTTTTTATTTATTATTTATTTTTATTTCTTTATCAACTTTTTCAGACTTATAAATATTTACTACTTTTATGTAGCTTAACTGTGTTCATTTTAATTAATAGAAATCCATTTTTATGATTTAAAAATTACAACTGAAGCAAGTGAAACTAACCTTTCCTTTTAACTGAACTGTTGAACGAATGATTTTCATTAATCCCACCCTAAGTCCTGCCCCCTAATTAATTACTCATTTACTATGGGTGGGCAGGGTTTATCATCATCAAGCTCCGCCTGTTAATTGTAGCGCTTGAGGCAGTGATTTACATAAAAAATGTTGAGATTTGTCGACTCTACTGGGATACTGCCGAGATTCGTGTGTCTCCCGGAAATTTCAGAAGAGTTGGAAACCCTGATATATGCACACTAAATATGCACACTAAAGGCATTTGATTACCTTGTAGATAGCAATCAGTGGAGCAATGACCAGGGCCTAAATTTACTAAACTGTCAAATTGGAAAAGTGGGGATGTTACCCATAGCAACCAATAATGATAAATCTCTCAGTTGCATTTTACATGCTGTAGAAGGTGAGCTCAAATCTTAATGGTTGCTATGGGCAACATCCACACTTTTTCAATTCCGCAGTTTAGTAAATCCCTTGCCCATAGTGTGGCAAGATAACAAGATGGTAGTATGTTGGTTTATTAGAGATCCTAAGAACATGGCAGGAGATTCATTAACAGTGCAATGATAAGGCTCTGAATTAATCCAAGTAATCAAGGATGTTCAGGGTGTAAATACAGTAAAACGAGTTAATCACAGAAGAAAACTCAGCAATAATGCAAAGCATACTGGAACGACGGACTATAGAGAGAGAGAGAGAGAGAGCACACAGGAAAGCAGCAGATGATCCAATACTCAGACACAGAGTTAGAATACAATCTGAAGAATAAATAAAGGATCGCCACTCTGGAACAATAATCAAAGTCCCATAGCAATGTATCACAGAAGTTATACAGTGTCTGCTGCACCACAACGTCAAAATTCAAAGTTCGGACAGCTATTCTATCAGAGCCACATCTATTGTTCAGTATCAGACCGCTCTGAGCGGCAGTCGACATGTTGACTGTCCCTGTGCTGTAAAAAAAAACAGGGACCGCGCCTGACGGGGAACCACATGAGTTCAATGTCTGGAAAACATATGTAACCTGACAGAATGAAATCTGGTGAGTCTGAACTGGCCCAAGGGTATATATTTGTATCAGCATTAAGATCAGGGAATTATGAACTGACCAGATTATTGCAAAGCAAACGCAAATATGAGTCCATGCCCCACACACGTATAGCTGTTTTTTTAATGCAAATTAGTATTTGTAAAGCGTCATGGCCTATATTTACTAAACTCCAGGTATGGAAAAGTGGAGATGTTGTCCATAGCAACCATTCAAGCGACAATTTCCAGTTTGTAAAATAAAATAGAAAATTAGAATCTGATGATTGCTATGGGCAACATCTCCACATATCCATTCCCACAGTTTAGTAAATGTTGGCCCATGCATGACCATGTATAGAGGGAAGCAACTAAATTAACAGTTTCATATTCACCACTTCAGACTGTATCCAGACTGGCACATCATCAAGCACAGCAGCTGCTGAATTCCAAATCTAGTAGTAGTATATTAGGTTATTGTGCATCCCTACCTTTTTTGCATCATCCTTATTAAAAATGCGGAAATGTGTATTGAACATAAGAGCTTGAGTGTGCAGTTTATTCTGCAAACACATTTCCGAATTCAGGCTGTGGAAAACAACACGTTTTCATGATCCGGCCCTTCATTAATGTTCTTCATGTAACTTCATGTAAAAATGTGTTTTGGGATTCTTTCTCATATATCCATTACAATAAACTGTTTGCGTAGGTGTTGTAGCAGGGAAAGTTGTTATCGTGGAAATGCAACAAATTATATGTATATGTGTGGGAGGGTGATGGAGGAAGCTGTTTGCATGCATTACCTCAAAATGCAATTCATCTTAAACAGTTTTTATAAACAAATATCAAGATTTCCGATTTTTAGTTTCTACCTCCTGGGAAAAACCAAGAGTCTGCAAATCAGGCCCAAAGAAAGCCATACAATTGCTATGAATGGACAGGGCCCTGCCTATTCATAGTAGCCTCATTTACCAACTACAGTATCCTGGGATACGGGGAGAATTGCCCAAAATCCAGGAGTCTCGGCAACCCTGACATATACACATAGAACACAGACTACAACCACACAATCTGCACAACTTATTATAACATTGGCCATCATGTCATTCCATTATAACGTAATGAACTGATCCGCACAAAGGACTTAGTAATGGTCTAGCAGTGTAAGGCATTTCCTTATGCCTTTTCCAACTACAAGATCACTCCACTCCCCCACACGCCCGTGCTGCCCATACAGGTACCCAGGTGTATGAATCCAGCCTTGTTAGTGTAACTTTGTGTCATGTGGCTATCTGCAGTGTATGGGCCATTCTTCTTCTCTGTGATGGTTCAGAGATCTGACTTTACAATTTTTAAAGTACATATATTTCCTGATACCTGCCTACTGAGAATATTAATATCCTCCTGCCAGTGGTGTACACACAGGGCCAGTGCTAGGTCTCTTGGCAGCCTAGGCGAGAGAGGCACCGCCATTTTATAGGGGAGTGGCAGGCACCCTCCAGTCAGCGAGTCAGCAGGGGGTGCTCCCCCGGGAAAGGGGGGGTGCATTCACCTAAGATTGCCTAATGGTATTGCCACCCTGTGTACACAGCAATGCAAACTTTTATTCTGTATGGGGTGGACTAGTGCTTCTCATCTGTTAGACATGTACCTACAGGGCCCGACTGCCCATCTGGCACTTCTGGCAAATGCCAAATGGGCCACTGGAGTGATGGGCTGCTACCAAGTGCTGCTGGAGAGCTTCAGCCATCCACCAATCAGTGTGCTGACAGCCATTCACTCACTGGCTGCCAGCTAGAAAAAAAAAAGGGAATAACTATCAGCATTCTGATTGGTGGATAGCTCTAGGTGAGCCTATGTGCATTAAATGCCATGACTCATATTTAGTCCCAGTCTGGCCCTGCCTACCCAAGAAGGCACAGCCATACCACCAATGGTTTAAATACACCTTCTTTGATGCCCAGTCTACATGCTGAAGGATATTGTACCTCTTTTATAACTAATGCAAAATAAATATTGTCTGAAACAATCAATAAATTACATCAAGTTCTCTACCAGTAGAAAGTGAACACTGTGCTTTATACTACATTCTTAAACATGTGAACCTTGTCACATGAAGATATATATATATATATATATATATATATATATATATATATATATATATATATATATNTATATATATATATATATATATATATATATATATATATATATATATATAATTTAGTTATTTAGTTATTTGTAATTTAATGCACCAGGACAGCTTTATACATTTTAGAGAAGCACCATAATTGGCATCCCAGCTTTGCCTTACAAGGCTTTCTCAAGGTTATTATTCACTTTATGCATGTCCGTACATAGTTTGAGACTGTCTCATAATATAAATTGCTTAAGCTGTTACTCTTAGTGTGTGAAGCATGGAGAAGATGATTTGAAAAGAATGATTTACGACAATGAAATATCTGAAAGGTGTACCCTTTGATTTTCACCAGCTATTTAGATTCCAACATATCACATTACACGTTACCAATCCCAAGCCCAGAACAAAGCGAAAGCAGACATTTTAACATTTTAATTTAGCTATCTGCTGTATATTACATAAATAAAACGGGGCACTGCATTTTCATTGTAAAATAAATCTGTTCACGCTATGTTGAAATTGCCAGTTTGAATGAATGTTATTGAATGGGTATAAAGTCTTCCTTTGAAAGGCAATACTCCATTTCTCAACAAGAATCAATCAGATTTCACTGACCTTCATGTTGTTCAGTAGGGGGTGAACACTGGCACTAAATCATTCTGATCCGCAGATGAGATTAACATATTCATATTTGTTTGCCAAACGTGGGCTTTAATTTAAGCTTATCTGATTGATGCCTGTAATTTATGCTGCTTAGTGCTACAGTGTCATATTTTTTTTATATTTTTTCAAGTTAACAGGGGAAGGAGACTTTCTTGGAAACAGATAAAAGAAAGAGAACTTAATTTGTTGCAGTGTGACTACAGCCACACATGTTCTAGAATTAATGTTCTTCATTAAGGTGAAAAATATCAGCTGTATGTACATCAGGTTTTTAATTAACATGATCATCAGGACAAACCGCAAGTGCTTTAGAGTGGGGGGAAGGGGTTCAAAAAGTTGTCCTTCTCCTCTGCCAGGGCACATTGATGATTGACAATTTAAATGGCATGTCAGATACTGGCCATGTTTCGAATGCGCCCATTTTTTTTCATTTCTGACAATATGGTGACACATATTCTGTATTCAGTGCTGTTATGATGCAAAGGAATCAGTAGTTTAGAGTTGAGAGGAAACGGCTTACAGAGTGTATTATGGTTAAATAGCAAATAGAAATAGAATATAATTTTCATATCTAGTAAAGTAAACAAAATAGAAATGACTTAATTGCAGAATAACCTTAATGATGCTTCTATGTCTCCACCTCTAATATCATTCACCGGAGACATTAACCCCAAGATGCGGCCTATTTGGTCACTAATGACCAAGCCAGATTTTACAACTCTGACGTGTCACTTTATGTGGTAATAACTTTTTAATGCTTTTACTTATCCAACTGATTCTGAGATTGTTTTTTCGTGATACATTGTACTTTAAGTTAGTGGTAAATTTTGATTGATACAGTCTGTATTTTTTTGTGTAAAATGCGCAAATTTCATAAAAAATTAGAAAATTTTCAAATTGTTACAATTACTGCTTGTAACACATAGTCATACCACACCAAATAGCTAATAAATAATAATTTCAATATGTCTACTTTTTGTTGCCATCATTTTTTAAACCTCCTTTTACTTTTTTAGGGCAGTGGGCGGCTCATAAACTTGACTGAATTATCCGGGTAATAGACTGCTTTGTGATACCCCGTTCACAAAGAAGTCTATTACCAGGTAATTCAGTCAACTTTCTGGGTTGACTGAACTACCCTGGAAGTGGGCCAGTTCATGTTGGATGTGGCTTTGAGGGGCCTGCGTGATAGACACCCCCATGAATAACCCCATTTAGAAAACTGCGCCCCTCAAAGAATCCATAACAGCACTCTTTAGGTGTTTTGGATTCTTTGGGTGTTTTAGGTGTTTAACAAGAATTAAAGCAAAGTTAGGGTAAAATTTTTTAATAAACCTTTTTTTTTAAGCAAATTTTACATGTTAATCCATTTTATTTTAGACTGACATTAACCAGAACAGATGTTAACTGGAAGACTTAAAATGTAATTCCCTGATTCTGCAGATTTTAGAAATATCCCATATATGGTTGTAAAACGCTATTTGGGTACACCATAGGGGTCAGAAGTGAAGGAGCGGCATTTGGCTTTTTTTAGTGCAGATTCAGCTGGAATGGTTTTTGTGCGCCATGTTGCATTTGCAGAGCCCCG
>JABWIB010001089.1:0-15083 GCA_016617825.1 Platyplectrum ornatum
TAGAAGGCCACAGATGATCCAGAAGACAAAAGCTGGCCATACACTTTAAGATAAATTGGTTCAATCGAAAGATTTTTCAAGAGTGGGCAAAACCATGTTGAATTGCAGGGGAGGCAAACTGAATTAATTGCAATCAGTATTACAGGTGAGAGATGATGTTTCCAGCCCAAGTCTAATAACAGTGTAACAGTAACGCTGGTCAGTATCTGTGTGCAAAATGTATGCAGGGAAAATGCTTTATTGTTGCTGACACTGACATTCATTTTACCTCCCTTGCAATTCAACATGTATGTGCCTACTCTTGTAAAATCTTTAGATTGGAACAATTTATCTTACAGTGTATGGCCAGCTAAAGACGTGGTAATAAAGTAATAAACATCACTGATATCCAAAAGTAGGTAGTTGATGAACACCACTGGTTATCCAAAGGTAGGTAGTTGATGAACGCCACTTGTGATCCAGAGAAGGGTAGAAGGAATATTTACAGGTGGGTGACGAACAAGCCCTTGCTTCTGCCAATACTTCTCATTACTAAAGTAATTTAGTCCTCAGTAATAATTAACAGGTGGCACAAAATATAGATGACTAACCAAGCTGCACAGACACTGACTTTCCCAATTATTCTCAAGCTAGAGTTCTAAGCAATTTGGTTGAGAAATCAGTTTAAATCCAGTTAGCTCTTATTTTGTCTCCAGTATAGTTGCTGAACTGGCAGCGGTTAGGTTTGAGGTATATGAATTAATGTGGAAACTTTAAGAAAACTTTACACGGCTGCTAACCAATGCAGTATCTGAATTTTACTTGAAAATATTCTTATCCACTTGAAACACTAGTCTTGTTTTTTTGCAGCAGCAGCGTCAATAAACAGCTTCTAATTGCCTAAGAAACTTAAATTTACAATTACCTCCAGTAATGATCTCACAGTTCTGAAGCAGCTAAGTATGAATACAATATAAGTCTTTAAAGGATAGCTCAGTTCTGCTGTAAATCCACCACTGTGGGTAGCTATTGAACAAATGAACCCTGTTATATTCACTGACTGGCCATACAATTTGAACTTTTAGCAACTTTATTTAGAGTAACTTGTAACTAATAAATGTCAGGAAATGTAACAACACAACTGCTGCAGGCAGTGAGAGCGCTGATCTGTATGGCAACACTTGTTTCATTTAATCAACAACTCACAACTCCCTTGGTCTGCTGCCTCTCTAGGTCTGTGTCACATGTAGCCCGTACTGTATGGAGAAGCTGCCGCTGCCTGACAGATCTTCTCCCTTGGATTTCTTCTTTCACTTCTGATCACTGTTAACCCTTCAAATTTAGACACAGTCTCTTTCTTCCTATCTTTCCCTCACCATCTCCAGTAGCTTTATTTATAATCATTTTCCTTTCAACCAGCGTGCTCCATCCTTCTAAAGTTCTCCTCACAGACTCCCCTCAGTGACACCTGCTCTCCCTTATATCATCTCACCTCGGCTGCTGTTCCCGCTCTAGATATCCCTTCGCCCATTTAATCACTTAATTTCACACTTCACCCCTATAAACATTCCAAATTTCTCTCATTTCCTGCCCCTTCCTCCAGTCTTGGCACCTCTCTTCTTCTTACTCTCTCCAAGCCCCCCTTCACACTCTTTTACAAGGGACTACTTTTCCTCACACTGTTCTAGGCTGGGACTCAGGTCTCCCTCCGCCCAACTGCTTCAGCACGAGCCTCCCTGAGGTAGCTCCCCTACACTAACCACACCCACCTCAGGAAGTGAGCGTATGACTGTTGCTAGGCAACAGCCCTTAGGCTAATATACTATTTCTCTTTATCCCTACACAACTTTGACCTTGTAAATAAATACATTTCCCTCTATTTCCCCCCTTTATTTATTAGTTAATCCCACCAATAAAATTATTAAGAAATTAAATTATTAACATATTTATTATTCAGCCTATTTATTAACTATTTAATAATTTATCAAATGACCAGCTGTGCTGTTTCCCCCAGGGCATTACATATGAATCAGGTAAGGTGTTTGCCAGGAGCTACAGCTCCATGTGACAAAAAACGCATTATTAATGCTATAAAAGCAGTAGGCAAGGAAGGAGAGGTCCTTTGTAGACTAATGACATCCTGTCTGTTTTTATTACCCTGCATATTTTAGTATCATCTGCAAAAATAGTGACTTTGCTCTCTAAGCCATTCCCAAGGTCATTTATAAATATATTAAAAAGGAGTGGCCACAGCATAGAGACCTGCGGTACACCACTTAAAAATTTTGACCGCTCTGAAAAGGTTCCATTTATCACAAATCGCTCTTCCCTATTCGCCAACCAATTCTTGACCCAAGTACAAATGTTATTTGCTAGACCCAGTCCCCTTAATTTGTGAACCAACCTGGTTGTGAACCAACCTGGTTGTGGTACTGTATCAAAGGCTTTTGAAAAATCTAAGTACACACCATTGTCTAAGCTCACACTCACTTCTTCATAGAAACTAATTAGATTAGTTTGACAAGACCTATCCCTCATAAAGCCATGCTGATCCCTAGTAATGGTTTTATTGGCCACCAAATAATCCTGAATATTATCCCTTATTATGTCTTCCAGTATTTTCCCCCTATTGATGTCCCTTTTAAACAATGGTACCACATCTGCTATTCGCCAATCCCTTGGTATTAAACCTGATGCAATTGAATCTATATACATTAAGTATAGGGGTCTAGCAATTTCTGAGTTAAGCCCATAGAAAACCTTTGGGTGTATGCCATCTGGACCTGGTGCTTTATTAATCTTAATTTTTTAAAGCCTTCTTTGGACTTCTTCCTCTGTTACCCAAGTATTGAGAAATGGTTGGGCTGTATTTTAATATTTAGGCATTATTCCAACCATGGGCTGCTGTCTAGTTAAGAATGAAGAAAATAAATTGTTTTATATCTCAGCTCTTCCATTATTATCATGAATCAGTCCACCCAACTCCTGTTTTATGGGTCCGTCTATATTCTTTTGCCATTTATAAACTTAAAAAACTTTTTAGGGTTTGTTTTGCTCTCTTTAGCAATTAGTTTTTCATTTTCTATTTTTGCTATTTTAAGCTCTTTTTTGCATGTTTTATTACATTCTTTGTAGATCTGGAAGGACTCTGCAGTCCCCTCAGATTTTAACAATTTGAATGCACGCCTCTTTCTACTCATTGCTTCCCTTACCTTTTTATTTAGCCACATTGGTTATGCTTAATGCTTTTTCTTTTGCTTACCATTGGAATGAACCTCTGTGTGTAAGTTTCCAGTAGCGTTTTAAAGTTATCCCACTTTTCTTGTGTAATTTTTCCTTCAAACACTGCATCCCAGTCTATGCACTTTACAGCCTCCTTTATTGAAATCTGCCTTTTTAAATTAAAAGTTCTAGTTAATCCCGTATACTGTTGCTTCTTAAAATTAATGTGAAATGCGACCAAATTGTGATCACTGTTTCCCAAGTGCTCCTTTACTTGGATATTTGATATAACTGTACATTATTGGTTATCACTATGTCCAGAATAGTCTGGTTTCTAGTTGGTTCTTCTACCACTTGGGGCATAAACTGGTCTTTTAAAGTGTTTAAAAACCTGTTTCCCCNTATTGTACTACAAGTCTCCATACTCCAATCTATGCCTGGATAATCCCCCATGATTAAAATGTGACCTAGTTGTACAGCCTTTTCAATTTGCTGTAAAAGTTGTTCTTCCTCAAGCGAATTTATATTAGGCAGTTTATAAGATGTCCCTATAATTAATTTCTTAGAATTTTTACCTCCTTTAGAGATTTCCACTAACAATGCCTGAGTGGTTTGGCAATTCCTCCTTAGTCGTAGATATCCCCTTTTCAGGATGTTATCTATTACTGAGGGAGTGTGCAATCTTGAGTTCAATAGTATACTATTCGTCACTGTCTCTTTTTTATACACCTCGGTTCTAAGTAGACCATCATCTTTAAGAACAATATGTTGGTCCAGACAAGGTGTTCTTCCCTGGCGCTCTCTCTTCTGCCCCTGTACTGTTCTCACTCTAAAGTAAGGCAGGTGGGACAGAGCCCTCCAATGGATGAAGAATGTTTCCCCTTCTTCCATGGCAGCACACCTCTGGGAGTTCACTCCCCATAGGTCCCACAACAGGAAAGGAAAAAACCCCGGTGGTATAAATACGCCAGCAGCGTCTTTTCCTTTCCTGTCTTACCTGCAACAGGTTGGATGAGGGTGTGGGTGCTCCAGCTGCTTCCCTGATGTGCTCTGTCTCCGTCTTCTGAGCACGAGGTTCGGCTCCCATGCAAGGCTGGAAACCGTAGTTTCCTAACTATATTCGCTCCCCTAGCCCCTACTCCGAGGGCGGGGAGTAAGGACCGGCTGCTGTAAGCCCGCCCCTGGATCAGACAGGGTGCGCTTTTTTCACCACCGGATTGGCCAGTTTCTCTCACCTGCCCCTACATCCGAGGGCAGGCGTATTCACAGCCATGGTCAAGCTGCGTCAGCCCAGGTTCATCCGTTGGTAAACTGGGTGGTGACATCTTGAGGATCAGAGCTCCTCAAGAAAGTCAGGGTAAGCATATAGCCCACACCTATATGCCAAGNTACACTAATTGCNCCATATGTGACTTNGATCTACATGAGGATTATACACAGGAAGTGCGTCAGGTCTGCAAGGCAAAGGAGGTACAGGCACCTTCACCACAGATGTTGGAATTTGCCCAACTGATGAAGAATATCTGGGCGGAATCTTTCGCGACCAAGGAAGAAATTAGGGCCCTGTCCGCTCAACCTGCTAGAGTTGTGGAAGCGGAACCTGAGGAATCCACCCTTCTGGAGTCAAGCCAAATTTCTGATAGGTTGGAAGGATCGGAGGAGGAAGAACAGTCAGCGCAGTCAGAGTCCTATGTGAATCCGGACTTGGTTCCTAATCTTGTGAAACTGCCTTTCCAAGACTCTGGATATCCCGGAATCTCCTCATGACAGCATTCTGCAGGACTTACTATTCAGGGAACCTCAAAACCTCACTTTTTCTAAAGAATGTCATTTCGGAAGAATGGAAAACTCCTGACATATGTCTTCCTACTCCTGGAAAAATCTCAAAGACTTACCCGTTTGTGCCTGAAGATACCAAAAGATGAGCCCCCTAAGGTGGATGCGGCTATAGCGCAGATTGCGCACAAAATGACATTGCCGTTAGAGGATATAAGTTTCTTTAAAGATCCGATGGATAAAAGAAGGGAGGTAGGCCTGAAGACAACAACAGCATCTTGTCACCGGGTTAGCCTTCACTGATAGAGTGAGTAGGTCACAGTTATTGAAGACGGTAAAAAATCTACAAACTCCTATGGATTTTTTTGTGTGGAGCTACTCTAGATGCTGTAAAAATTGCAGCAAAGACGGCGGCTACAACAGCGGTTACAAGGCGAGCGTTATGGTTGAAGCCATGAAATGCAGATAATCATTCCAAAGCCAGACTGTTATCTCTTCCCTTTGAAGGTGAATATTTATTTAGGAAACAATTGGATAAATTATTAACAGGTCATCTGGGGGGAAATCTGTGTGGTTATCCCAGGATAGAGCCCGTCTAGCTCTCTTCCGGACGTGTTGGATGAAGTCCTCCGCAGATTCATGGGTGAAGGAGATTCTTTCAGATTACAAGCTGGAATTCAGAACAAAACCAATGGACAGGTTCCTCATATCTCCTTGCCCAAAGGAGGGTCCACATTAAATGGCTCTTCTACTCCAGGTTGTTCATTGTAACAAAACCCAACGGATCCATCAGAACAATTCTTGATCGGCGGAAACTGAATTCACTGCTCAAGTGAGATCCTTCACGATGGAGACATTGAAACATATCCTTCAGGACTTAAGTCCAGAGGGTATATTTACTAAGCGGTAAGATTGCAGTGAGATTGGAAAGTAGGGATGTTGCCCATAGCAACCAATCAGATTCAAGCACTCAGTTTCATTTTACACACTGGAGAATGTGAACTCAAATCTGATTGGTTGCTATGGGCAACATCCCCACTTTTCAATCTCACTGCTTAGTAAATATACACCCAGGTATGCACATAACCTCTATAGATCTGAAAGATGCATATCTCCATGTTCCTGTGTGCCAGGCTCACCAAAGATTTTTAAGGTTCTGTATCTTAAACAATCACTTCCAGTTCACCACGCTTCCCTTTGGCTCGTCCACTTCCCCCAGAACTTTTACAAAGGTTCTTGTTTTTGTAATAGCGGAATTGAGAATACAGGGTATAACCATATATCCTTATTTGGACGATATTCTGATTACAGCTCCTTCCAGAGAAGAGTCAGGGGAGCTGATCCTAAGGTGCGCATTGCGTCTGGATGCGGGCGCTGTGAGTGCCTTTTTTTGCATTTTTTCGCACTTCGCATGCTCTGAATCGCACGCTAATCAGGCGCACATTAGCGTCTCCAGGGCTGTGCGCCTCAGATTTTGGAACTGCGATTTATGGGCGTGCCAGCATATTATAATGAGATTTCGGGCATGCCTGTTGTTGCGTCTTGCGCTGCGCATTGCGATTATTAGCCATCTGCGGCTTTTTGCTCGCGGCTGCCTGGGGATGGTGCAACTGGTCTAACTGGTCTATTACCTATACTTTGCAGATCGTTTGCAATAGTTGTAGGAAGTGTTCCCAGGCCTGTAAACTTGTGTTTTGTGCAGTGCTTGCAGATGTGTCAACTCGTGTAACAGCTTTTACTGTATATTGGACAATGTGAACTTTTTGTGCACTTTTTATATCAAAACACTAAAATAATTTACATTATCATTGTTACCAGCTACCGAGTTCTGTGGGACTGTATAATATTATGTAAATTTTTTTGATACTGCTAGGGAAATGGCAACAGTCCTACAACTTTTTCCTTGTATGGGATAAAGTTATTTATGGTATTGAACAAAAAATGAAAAATAAAATGTATAATATGTAATGTCAGTGCTGTAAAGGAAACGCTTCAACTCACTTTAACCAAACAGGTCATTTATTATATTTAGGTTGACCAAAAAAGCAAATACATTACATTCATTTTACATTGTTCCACTAGTTTTGACACAAAGTATTTCCAAAAAAAATCCATCAAGACGCAAGGCGCTAAACTGCCCTGGCCGTGAATGCTTGCGCATTGCTCTTTTTTGCACGCTATTCACAGTTGCGTTTTTTTTGCCTAAAAAACGCAGCTTTGGATTACAGGCAATACGTACGTAAGCAACGCATGCGCCAGCGCAGCGCAGCTACTTAGGATCAGCTCCAGATTGTGTAACTCTCCAGGTGATCTCTACTCTGCAACACTTCGGATGGCTCATAAATTGGGAGAAGAGTCAACTCTGGTTCACCACAAAGGTGAGATATGTGGGGGTTTGGATAGATACCTCATGCAAGTTTTTCTTACAGAAGACAGAAGATTATATCTGTCATACAGGATTCTTTGCGAAGGAGATGGCTCAGTACATACATGGCGTCAGTAACATGTATGAGGATCCAGGGATTACTAACGTCAGCTGCAGAAGCGCTTCCATGGGCGAGATTTCACACCAGACAGTTTCAGGCATGTTTCCTATGACAATGGGACAGGAACAACACCAACCTGTCCCAAAGGATTTATCTTTCAGACCCCGCAAAGAGAGAACTAGAATGGTAGTTACAGGACTGTCGCTTACAAGCAGGGAAACCTTTCGGATTGCAGCCCACCGCAGTAATTACCACATATGCCAGCACCACATTACAATTGCAGAGAAATGAGAGCGGTGACCTTATCCTGCAGGGCATTCCAGTACAAGCTGGCAGGAAAGTCTTTTCTGGTACAATCAGACAACACTACAGTGGTGGCCTATGTGAACAACAAAGGTGGCACGAAAAGCAGGGAAATGCTCAGGGAAGTTACACCTCTGTTGCATAGGGCAACATCTTATCGACATTTCAGCAGCCTACATAGCAGGAAATATGAATATAGTGGCAGACAGCCTCAGCAGGCATACCATTCTGCCAGGAAAGTGGCAATTAAAGGACTTTATATTCCAGATGATATCATCAAGGTGGAGCTTCCCGGAAGTCAACCTTATGGCCACAGTGGAGATCAAGAAACTCCCGGCATATTATGCACTGTACACGGACCCACAGGCGTTTTAGGGGTAGACGCTCTTAGAGCACAATGGCACTTCAGCCTAGCATATTTCTTCCCGCCTATCCCATTGATTCCAAGGCTGCTCAGGAGAATAGAGGAGTCAAAGAGGGAAGTAATCGCGATCCTTCCTTATTGACCAAGGAGACCCTGTTTTGCCAGAGCTCTCAGGATGTCCATCGAGAGTCCATGAAAGTTAATTTGTCCGAGGAACCTTCTACATCAGGGACATATACTCCATCCACAACCAGAGAGGTTGTCACTGACAGCATGGCGTTAAAGAAACAAGGTTTCTCAGACAAGGTTATTGCCACGCTCCTTAAATCCCGTAAGACTAATACATGTAAAACCTAATCTGGAAAAATCTGGTGTTATGACAATAAAAAACATCCAGTAGTTCTAGAGTTTCTACAAGAATGGCTGGAAAAGGGTCTTTCAGCTAGTAACCTTAAGGTGCAAATTTCGGCATTAAGTGCCACTATGGATATTAATTTGTCCTCAAATAAATATATTTCCTGATTCGTTCAAGCTATAAATGAAATCAGACCCACCATCAGGTCACCTGTAGCCCAGTGGGATTTTAATTTATTTCTTAAAGCCTTAATGGAACCTCCCTTTGAGCCCCTACTGGATATATCCCTTATGCTTTTATCTTGGAAAACAGCTTTTTTAGTGGCTATTATGTCAGCCAGACGAGTGTCTGAACTGCAAGCCTTTTGAATAGAATCCCCCTACCCCCTAACCCCCAGTTTCTACCTAAGGGGGTTTCAGACCTCCACATGAATCAAGAGATTGTTTTAACATCCATTTTTCCGAATCCTAAAAATTCGAAAGAATCCAAGTTTCATACCTTGGACCTGGTTAGGGTCCTTAACGCTCTGCTACCTATAGGAAGTCAAAACAGATGTTTGTATTAGTTGAGGGTAAGAATAAGGGAAAAGAAGCCTCTAAGTCCACAATAGCTAGGTGGATCAGTTCCTTTATTTCACAAGCCTACATTGTTAATAATTTACTTACCTCTCTCAGAGCCCATTCTACTACAGCAGTATCTACATCTTGGGCCAAGAAAGAGTCAGCCTCACTATTAGAATTGAGTAAAGCAGCAGGCTGGGCCTCTGCCCATACATTTACAAAATATTATAGAATAGACGTTCTCTCCTCCTCGGAGGCCCGGTTTGGACGTCTAGTTCTTAGTGCAACAATTTAGTTAGACTTTTGCTTGCCCACCCAGTGATAGGAACTGCTTGGGTAGATCCCAGAGGTGTGCTGCCATGGAGGAAGGGGAAACTAAGGTTTATTACCTGGTAAAGTGGCTTCCCCTAATCTTCCATCGCAGCACAGTTCCCTCCCATTTATGTATTTTAATTTGTCTAATGATTTGGCTTATTTTAAATCTTATGAAGTCGGAAGACGCTGCTGGCGGTGGGAGGAGCGCATTTATACCGCCAGGGTCTTTTCCTTTCCTGTTGTGGGACCTATGGAGAGTAAACTCCCAGAGGTGTGCTACCATGGAGAAGTCGAGGAAACCACTTTACCTGGTAATAACCTTAGTTTACACCATGTTAGCTTTTTATAATTTTATTACAAAAGAATTTCAACATAATTTTCTACTTGAAGTAAGCTAACTTTCACTTAAGTGTATTTAACCTAGTATAATAGTGAACAACCATATTGAACCATCTGTCTTCATAATAGTGGTAACCTCTTGTTTTACCATTGTGCCTACACAGAAAAGATATTTAAAAAAAATACCCAGTTTGTGAGAAATACCAAAGTGGATTACAGAATCACAATTCTGGTGTTTATAAATGCATTTATATGGCAGTAACCAAACTATAGTCTCTTTGAAAGAGTCCAGTGAATGTTTCATATAATGTGCTATTTTTTTGTTTTTTTTAAATATAGAGCTTAATTTTAAGAATTGTGAACACAGTTTATACATGTTCTGATTTATTAAGTAATATATGAATGATAAGGGTTTTAAATAATTGGTATAGATAAATTTAAGATATAAGGAATATTTAAGATCATAGTATAAGTAAAAGAAAATAGAAATTTACTTTCCTCTCCTTTTGTAATAAAATTATAAAAACCTATTGTGGAATTGACATTCTTTTTGCATTGGGGGGTCTCTGTCCCACCTGCCTCACTTTAGGGTGAGAACAGTACTGGGACAGAAGAGAAAGTGATGGGGAAGACTACCAGGTGAACATCTCCCCTGAAAAACCGGTGGCAACCTACACACACACACACACACACACACACACACACACACACATACATATATATATATTGTGATAGGAGAACGGTATATAGGTTCTGGTCAATGTTTTGGCTTTTGTAAAAGCTGGATATTATCACTGGGGTTGGATAGTAGAGAGAGAGTGGGAGGACTTAGCATGCACCAAGCCCAGTCCGGCTTTTGGGCTTGTTCAGGGCTCATCAGGTCTGCACCTGGGAGACATGTGCTCACAACCTGTCCACATAACCTGGAAAAGGAACCCATGGAAGAATACAATTGAACAACATTAGTCTCTGAAGTTGCTGTATGTCCTGGTGACTCTATAAGTAAATTGAACTGAATACATATTGCTGTATATTTGAAATCTTTTTTGGACTATTCTGTACTTTAAAGACTTTTATAAGGATCATATATGTAGTGTGGCGCACTCTGAGCTGACCAGCTATTCTATTTAATTGTTTAACCCTTTATGTATTGTGGTGAATACCTGTAGTCAGCTGGGTTGCGCAGCCTATTAGCGTGTGTCTCCTGGTCTAAGCAATTATTTTTAAATTCTTCAACAGTTGGAGCTGAATATGCAGACTACAAATATCAAAATCTTCAGCGAATACGCCCAGTGTTTTTTAACAGCAGCACGACTTGGCACATTTCCCTGTAGTGCATCCCCATTTTCACTGCATTCTCATTTGTCCATAAGTTCATAGCAGTCTCTGCCCCCCAACAAAAATCGTGGTGGGCAAGTGCCCCCTTTTTTTTTGTCATACCATGTACCATATTGTTTGCTCTTGTAGCACCCCTGCGGAATACCTCCCAACTGCCCCGCTTTCAGTAGGACAGTCCCACTTTTGCGGTGGTATGCCCATTTTGTTCATGGGAGGAAAGTAAAATGAGGGGGGAACTGAGAAGTGTTTAGGCAAAGAGGAAGAGTGTGCAAGAGGCTCCTTGTATGAAAAATCCATATTCCTTGATTTTATGCTCCAGCCATGTGTACAAGCTACCAGATCGTACCTTAAGTTTTCAACTAATTTCATCCAGAAGGTAAAAGCCATACAATTACCGCACACCAAATGCTACTTAATCACAATTTATGTAAGTAGCCTTTATACATGTATCCCTCATAGCAAAGGACTACAGCCAGTTTGTCAACAAATTACTAATAATGCTATGTGGGCCCATCATTCCCTTTTATTATGGAGTTGCTGCAATTGACACTACAACGCGACTATTTTTATTTTAACGGCCGACATTTCCTTCAACTATCAGGAAGTGCCATGGGCAGTAATGTTGCCCTAGCCTTCGCAAACTTATTTATGCAGGCTATGAGGAGAAATATTTATTTGATAATGACCGGTTTAATGATGGAATAATTTGCTATTATCGCTACATAGATGATCTCTTTCTAATATGGATCTCTGATATACAAATTTTTTGTTGTAAATTGTTTGTAATGATACTACTACTGCTACTATGATAAGGTTTATACACAATGTTCAAGAGACATCGATTAATTTTTTAGATGTTACATTTACAGAATATGGCATGAAAATCAATGTCCATTAGAAACCCACAGACTGAAACATGCCTACTCGTTTCATCATCCGTCATTAAAATACAGACTTTTCCCAATTGTTGAGAGCATACCGGATCACGAGGGGAATGTGATGGACTGTGATGTAGCCACGGAGCACATGATTGATAGGTTTAAACAACGGAGATACGATTGGAAGCAATTGTTACTATCTAAGGAGTGGGTTCTAAAGTTGCCAAAGGAACCTACAGTGAATAGTGGTACAGATGAAGATAAAAACAAGGTGTGTTTTCAATTGTATACAAACTTTTACCAATAACAGCACCAAACGGACTGCAAGAAAATATTGGCCTCTCGTAGTGACAGATCTGGATCTCAAACTAGATAAGTCTACACATTTTATGCCAAGCTATATGCGTGTTAAGAACTTACATGATCTACTAGTAAAGACGGACAGTAAAAGTAAATATCCAAAACTGACGTCCAAAGCTGGCTGTTTTAGATGTACCGGCTGCACAACATGTTGCTATATGGAGCCAGGTAAAACCTTCTCTCATCCTCGTACTGGTAATAAATACAAAATTTCTCACTTTNGTACATGCACATATCGATATGATTTACATGAAGCTCCCCATGTCGCCAGACCTGATGCCTTTTTATATTTTTGTAAACACAAAGTAAGGACTCTTCATTATCACATGAAGCCTAAGGTGAAATGCTTTTTCCATCCTTCATATCACATCTGTGACAACAGCAGCACAAGGTGTGGCTAATTATGTCAATTGTCCCANAGAAGCAAATAAAAAGCATTTGCCTCTGGCATTCGTGTTTTAAAATATAGACATAAAAAAGACATCAGTAATTATTTATTAACAATACCCCAACATGACACATAAAAGAGAATTTGGGTTAAACTTGCAAAACTATTCTTGCAACATTTCCAAAAGATATGCATCTATGTACACCTACACATATGCGTCATTTGACTTTAATTCATGCATCTGCAGGCGTCCTTCCTTATTTGGTTGTTTCCCAGGCAGTGCTGTCATGCCCCCTAAGCCAAAATTTGCCAGCCAGCCTCGGCATGGACAAAAGTATGGTCATAGCAGTTAAATCACATCCCCTGCAATTCATCATGGTTTTGCCAACTCTTGAAAAATCTTTCGATTGGACACAATTTATCTTACCGTGTGTACCTAGCTTTACACATATGTCTTTCGCAGCTTTAATATATTATAATATATTTCCTAACTTTCATGGCTGACACAGACTAGAATAAACCAGGAACTGAATGGCACTCTTTATTTTGTGCAGCCCAGAAACTAAGGGCAAGGGAAGCCGTCAACCCAGTGGGACCACGCACAGAGGCTTACACACTAGGAGAAGACCGTAAAGGATTATGTTGGAGAAACCCGGAAATATGCTCAAACAGTGCATAGATATGAGTTTGCTTTTTTCAGGAACTGGCAGACACCGTTATCAGTGTCCGGGAGGGTCACCCATCTGTCCATATAAAGGATGTAGAGCAAATGGCTCCGTACTGTGCTAAGCATAGAGGGTGAACGAGAGGTCTACTATTCCAATATAACTTTCTTTGCAACAGTGACAAACTTTGACCATCAAAAATGGATGCAACTGATTCATTAAATAGAAATTCACTATTATTATGTTGGAAGGATTTTGCAGCCCATTTTATTAAATTGGACATGAAAGTGACAAATGTTTGTTTATACAGTTCAATGTGGGAAGAACTATTTAACAACTAGGTCAAAAGTCTCTGTGCTTGAATTCCATGGGCGTTATTTAAGTTCATTGGACACAATCAAAACATTGCAGTCATATTAACCTGGTTAGCACTTACAGGATAGTGATGAAAATTGATTCGCAGGTGCATTATCTATGCAGTGTATAACATATATTTTATGTTATTTTGTTTCTATCCCAGAGCCATGATAACCGTAATGATGTTATCCTGTTTATAATCTAATTGTACCTTAGAAAGTGCCGTTTAATAATTTGTATTTTGTTTTACATTGTAATAAAGTGTTTGAAAGTTAGGTCCAAGAACTTGCTTATCATCACTCAAGATACAAAGTGGAGCAAACAATTCTGATGCTCCAAAAGGAGATCAACGGAGGTAAGGTCAGGAATTGTCCTCTGCCACTTTGCACGCACAGGGTCCCAATGTTTATTAAGGGTAGAAAGAAGCAAGTCCCTTTGCAGGAGTCTAGTTCTGTAGGCATGAGTTTTCGAGTAGGTAATGAGATGGATGAGGGAGTTCCAAATATGTCAGAGCTGGAGATGCATACAAAACTGTGTGGAGGAGGTCAAATTTGTCACGTAAAGACTGAGAAGTGAGAAGTGTACTTGGCCCTATGTTTTTTGGATTTCCACACAAATCACGAAAAGGCAGTGTTAAGCCTCTTGACATCGGAGGATGATAGGTGGAGAGCTTGGGAAAGAGAACGACATTTAAGAACAGCTGCACAGCTGAAAAGGGAGAGAGGAAATTAAATCCAAGAGTCTAGATGTTTATAGAGGTTTGCCAACAAATAATTATAATTTAACCTATATAAGGAAGGCAGAGAAGCTGGTATATAGATAGGTAATAGAGGGGAAGCAGTTTCGACTTCTGCAGATTAACTCGATGGCCCACAAAACAACCAAATTGGGATATTCAAGGAATAATATCCAAGAGCGATTGGGCAGGGTCAGAAATGAATAAAAGCATGTCGTTCGCAAATAGATGCTGTGGAAAGAGGGGACATCATGAAGTCTAGAAGTTCCAAAGCCAGCGCAAATAACTGGGGGGAAAGAGGACAGGTGCCCCGAGCAATAGGAAATGGAGGAGATAAGTAGCCATTGCAGACAACTTGAGTGGAGGCTGCCAAATATAAAGCAGAAAATAGAGCGATAAATTGAGAAGGAAAGGCAATGTGCGAGATTCAAAAAGGTGATCCCAACTGACCAGGTCAAATGCTTTTTTGCCAAGGGTCAAGGACCAAGGGTGCTACATACAGAGAGAACAATGGGTGACTTTGTGACTGATCTAGGATCATGCAACACCACGCAATAGTAACTTTAACACTTCCCACCCTCTCTCCTAATTAGCTGCATGCCATTTCCCCTGAGTCTATCCTCACTCCCTCCCTCCATCTCCCATCACTCCCTCCCGGTCTC
>JABWIB010001089.1:22105-54691 GCA_016617825.1 Platyplectrum ornatum
TAGAATTTTATTGAAATATATTCAAATGCCAATGTGACTAGTTACAACTATTTGGAAGGTTGTTGTCAAATGCTGAAGCTCTGTTTGGACATACAGATGATGAGGATGAATCCAGTTTTGAAGGATTTTAACTACAGTGAGCTAAGGTTATTGCACTTTATTACCATATTGTTATTGTTACTGTTTGAAATAAATATTCAAAAACATTTAACCGACTGATGCCTCATTTACTGCAATACTTTTGGTACCTATTTTTATTTTTAAATTTACCAGTAGCTGCAGCATTTCCCACCCTCGGCTTATACTCGAGTCAATAAGTTTTCCCAGTTTTTTTGTGGTAAAATTAGGTACCTCGGCTTATACTCGGGTCGGCTTATACTCGAGTATATACCGTATATAACTAAATTAACAACTTTTATTTTGTCACAATTGTGTGACATTATTTTTGTAAAGGTAACAAAACCTTTACATATTTTGTTCATGGGTATTACACAACTGGACCATTCTTGGTATTCATTATAAATAAGGCAGCAATAGGCAATTCTTCACATAACTAATCTTTGCTTTGCATAAAGACAAACTCGCCAGGGTGTGAACAGAATCTCGCTGGTGTGAGAAATTAAACTTGCACAAAAAACTAAACACGCCATGAAACTCACCCTCAAACTCACCATAAAACTGGCCGAAACTCGCCGGCGAGTTTTCTACCATCTGAAAACCTGACCTTCAGAAAATACGTAGACAGAAAAAAAACTGACCTTTAGTAAATACTTAAACAGACAGAAAAAAAAACAGAGAAATCCAAAACACGACCTTTAGTAAATTTCCCCCCAAGTGTCTGAACTATCGGCGCCACTGTCCCACAGTGACTGACTGTGTTCCCCAGTAAAACATACTACATTAACCTGATCAGAAGTGATTTTAAGAAGCCAGCTTCTGCCTTTGTGAAAGAATACCCAGACCTTCATATCCTGTCAGCACTGTGTAACAACAGTGTGTTTATACAGAAGGAGTTCCTATATTTCTGCTTGACAAGTACCCTAGTGGATTACACCAAATAAAAATCTGGTGTTGATATGAATTACATTCGTATGCCAGTGGGCAAACTTGTGTCTCTTATTAACTGCAGGGGCTACCCCTAACCAAGAGTCTGCTGAACTTGTACTGTGTATAGACGGCATTGTTAAGTGTTGTAAATTTATATTTCTTGTTGAAAAGTTGTGAAAAATGTTATTCAGAATTTGAAATAGAAAACAGTGTTCCATATAGAAGATAACATAAAGTAAATAGCACATGAAAGCATAAGGTGATAACTATAGCTTAATTATATGTGACGTACCAAGTTGCAATAAATATCATAAAACTGTGTCCTGGGATTGAGATGGCTAGTGGTACTTGCCAGAGGTGCCCTCTTTCCCCTGTCCATTTTAGCTTAGTTCTTGATCCTATGTTACGGGTGATTCAGACCTGGGATGTTCTTTTCCCTGGGCATGTGGTATTGACTTTGCCTGGCCTTCTCAGTCTTTTCCTTATTTGGGGATTGTTCTCAAGAATATTGTCAATTCATATATAATTTGACATACTACAGTCCACATGTAAAACGATGTAAACACTCCATAAAACTACACCTATACACCTTTCTACACCTTCATGATAGTGAACTCCTGTTTCATGTTTTGGCCAATCTATTGCTGATGTCATTTCAAGGTATTTTTACTCTTTTAGTGAAGGAAAATTTGGTTTCACAGCTACAGAAGCACCTATGACATTTCTTTAGTCTAGTGCTATGTATGGGGTACTTTGGAAAATTTTCAAGCTCAGTACTACAATGTACCAGTTTCCCCCGATAATTAGACCTACCCCGAAAATAAGCCCTACCCTAATTTTTGCAAAACAGACTAAAATAAACCCTACCCCGAAAATAAGCCCTAGTGAATTCCCCAGGACTGGAGGGCATGATTGGTATAAAAGCAGGGCCGGGGTGCATGATGGTGATTAAAGCAGGACTGTTTTCATAAATCTCTGTCAAGGTTAATTAAAATAAGCCCTACCCTGAAAATAAGCCCTATGGTTTTTTTTACTAAAAAAATAATAAGACAGTGTCTTATTATCGGGGAAACACGGTAGTACATAAGCACTGACTGATTTGTTTTGATAAAATTATTTTCTAGAAAATGTATAATCCCTATTTACTGCAGTCTTAGTTTGATTACTCTACTGATTACTCTATTACGACCATGGGTGCCTCTTCCTCTTCTGTCTTCCTCTGGGGTCTAAGAAACACCTTTTGATGGTATCCGCAGTAGTGCAAAAATGTATTTTGTAATCCTAGTTACAGCCAACATTATTTTCCATAGGGTTGGATTGGATGGAATGGATGGAGGCCACCTAATAAAAGGAGACCAGAATATATAAGCTGTTCTTGACATGGGATAAAACCAGTCAATAATGTTTGAGGGCTAGAATTTGGTCACAGGGTCTTATTGTTTATTATTCTCTTGTTGATTGTTTCCCCCCCATGGCCAGGCTAGATGCCTGCCTTAATTTGCTGCTCTGTGGTCCATACAATCACTGACCACATAATTTCAACATCTCCACTCCCCAGTCACTTAATTTAAATGGTCCTCCCGTCCACCTGCATTACACTCAAGCACATCCACATTTCGGCGGGTCAGAGTTATTCTTCTCTGAAGCCCATACAATCTTCCTTTTAAAACCAGATATATGCCTATTTCAAACACCTAACTAAACATCCCCTTTCCAATGTCGCTGCAATCTCACGGCTTAGTAAATATACCCCATGGAGTCAGCGGAACAAAATCTTTGCAGCAATAGCTCCCTTTTAAGTTTAGATACCAACAAAGCTTTCCACGTGATGGTTTGGCCACATCTTTACGATCGCCGCCAAATCACTTACTTGGGAATTCGACAGCCGAAGTTTCCCTTCTGTCTGTATTTGGCCAACATTCCAGAAATTCTCAAAAATATTGAAAATGATGGAATGTATGCCTCTATCTTATACTGGATGCACAAATCTTATTAAAATGATGTTGTTTCTGAAAATTCTGTATTCACTACAAACCCTTCCATCTTGTTGAAAGCCAACAAAAAACTGCAACTGCAAAAAAGTATGGCACATTCTTTGCCATAAATTCCATTTAAACTCTATACATCTTCCTGTAATGCATAACCTCTCCTAACTCCACTCACTAAATCATGCAGATTGTTCCGAGCCAGTTGCAATGAATTATCCCCGACTAATAATTGTTTATTTTGCAGTGCCCCAGAGGCTCATGTATAGCACTGCTAATTGGAATGCCAGATCATCAGGGGGTGATCCAGAGTTGCACTTACACCTTTTTTTAGGTGCAAGTGTAGACCTGAGCAAAACCATGTTGCAATGTGAGGGGTTCAAATTCATTTCTAATGCATGCAGAGAAAACACTTTCCTTTTGCATAAAGGTCTCACAAACTGCATAGCTTTACGATTAAATTTTAAATTAGACTGGAGCTAGGAACCCAATTCTGCTTTAATAGTTTAAACTTGCCTCCCCTGCAGTTCAGTGTTTCGTTTTGCCCAGGTCTACACTTACACCTGTTTTACCCTTACCCCCAAACTCTGGATCAGCCCCCAGATGTTCCAATCATGTTACACCCCCTTTTCACATATAGATATACAATTTACTTATTGATATATACTTTTTGGGCACTCATTATTTTCACTAACTATTAAAAAATTATATTGTAATTATTTGTGTGAGGGAATCATTATTGCAACACTACTCCCACATAACAATATACTTCTTTTTGAGCCACTTGTTATCTGCAGTTTTTAACTTTTCATTAGAGCTCGCACTATTAGATATATTACATTTATAATATTTTCGTTCGGCTAGCATCAATTTTAATTTCATAAAATAAAGGTTATGTTATTTTAATTATTATATCATTTCACATTGCCCGCTTTTCAGTGCATCTTGCATATTGCACTTTGTACACTATGTCCACTGCACAATAACTTTTCTAGTTTTCTATGAACATTTATACATTTTTAAGAATATATTTCTATATAATTATATATACAAGAAAGTATGAATTCTTCCTGTTTTACTAGGCACTTTCCTACTAGTCTACAGATTGTAGTATATTATATTAATAGCATTCACATTTAAAGAATATGTACCAAGGTCAAGACCTTTTGCTGGTTCCTTTATACTAGCAGTACTGTTATCATACTTAGGACTCTAGGTGCATGTGTAGACCTGAACTAAACCAAATTGTAATGTGAGGGGTGCATACAAACTTTTTGGGGTATATTTACTAAACAGTGAGTTTGAAAAGTGGGGATGTTGCGCATAGCAACCAATCAGATTTGAGTTCACATTCTCCAGTGTGTAAATTAAAATGAGAGCTTGAATCTGATTGGTTGCTATGGGCAACATCCCCACTTTCCAATCTCACTGCAATATCATTGCTTAGTAAATATACCCCTTTATCTATTGCAAGCAGAGGAAACACTTGGCTTTTGCACAAAGAATTCACAATTGCATATCTTTATGTTTAATTTATAACTTCAGCTAGGAAACATCAACTTTCAACTTTAATTCTGTTTTCACCATATAAATTTGCCTTTCCTGCAATTCAATGTTTGGCTTTTCCCAGATCAAGGTACACTTATTTTGTCATATCTCCAAAACTTTGGCTCAGTTACTGAATGTTCACATCTGTCTCTCTGGCTCACAGGGAGTTTAAGAACAATATAGTTTTCCGAGACCAGGCAAAATTATTTTAATGGATTTACTGTACTGTATATATAATCTTTGGCTATGTTACCACCTTCATTCTAATAAGCTTAGTTTAATATTTACAACAGATACACGAATCTGATAGCTTATTACATGCCTCATAGGTCTTATAATATTGCTCTGTGCTGGATATATATTTTGTGCCAATATCAAGTCAAATTTTATGCTTTCATATCAATATTATTACAAAATAATGTGCAACAGAAATATTTCTAACATAATACAATTACATTGTATATGAATACAACATTTGAAGATAATTATAAGGTAATAAGTGTGGAAGTCAAATGAATTGCAGTTGTCTTGTCATTTCTTCTACTTTCCTTTTGTCTCCCCATGAACTTCTTCAGTAGTAAAAATATTAAGCGCAACTAGTGACTAAAAGAAAGAAAATAGAAAGATAATAGTATGTATTATAAATAATATATTACATTGCACACATTGCCCTCATCATTACAAAATGAAGCAAATTATTTTTTATTCTATTGCAACAAAAGAAAATATTTTGCATTTGTGCTAAGATCTTACAAACTGCATAGCCATATGCTAAATTATGTAAATTGGAGTTGAGCTAGGAAACTTCACCTCTCAACTCTAATTCTAAGTCTCCCATGCAGTGAAATGTTTGGTTTTGCCTTTGTTTTGCCCTTACTTCCAAACACTGGATCAGCCCCAATGTTTATATCTCCCATGGTCTGGGCTAAAGCAGTGATTTAAAGCAAATCAGTGACTACAGCCACGATCAATACTATGAATGGGTTATTGTTACTGGACCAGATACTACTATATTGGCTTACACAAGTGGGCAAAACCATGTTGCATTGCAGTTAAATTTCATAAGTTGCAAAGCAGGGCTCGAAGTGGGCTGATATATACCGTCACTTCTCCCACTAAGCTACGCCCCTTTTCTAATCTCTGCCCCCACTAGAGGCGGGAAACTTTTGTTTAAAAAAATAGCAGGTCTGGAGGGGGTGGGGCTTATGGCCACCTTACAATTCTCACTTTGAGCCCTTTTGCAAACCATATTAGAGTTGGGAGATGATGTTCCCAGCCCAAGTCTAATAATAGTATAACAGTAATGCTGGTCAGTATCTGTTGCAAAATGCTGAATTAAAGCATTCTCTCTGCATGCATTGCCAACACTAACATTCATTTTACCTCCTTTGCAATTCAACATGGTTTTGCCTACTCATGAGTAAGACAATGATATGTAAAGTCTGGATTTGGTCCATCGCTATTGTTTCTATAATTTATAAGATATGAAATCTAGGTACTGTTTTGGATGTTAAAATTTGGTATATGCAATTAAGACAACAGGGAGGCCAGAGACAGACAAGAAAGACAGTGGGCCAGATTCAGATTTACACTCTCATGACTTACACTTTCATGGCCAAGACATGTTGAATTGCAGGGGAGGCTAAATGAATGTTAGTGTTTGCATGCAGGGAGAATATTGTGTTAGTGTTACACTGTTATTAGTCCTAGGAAACATCATTACTCCCTTGTAACACTGATTGCAATTAATAAAATTTACCTCCTCTGCAATTCAACATGATTTTGCCCATAAGAGTGTAAAGATGGGAGTTCACTGTCCTTTAAGATACCTTATTCTTTACACTCTGATCTGCTGTGCACTAAGTAGATCGGTGCATTAAGTTGTCTTTTTGCATCCCCAGCTTCTTTAGCATGCTTATCCCTGCATATATTGCGTGGACCAGGCATTGAAGTGTTTAAACCTGGCCCCTAGTACAGTCCTAACACACACAAAATATAAGGTTCATATGTGCTGGAAATAAATTAGTAACATCTAGTGTGCTCATGCAGCGGTTTTAACAGTGACACCATTTGCCCGTCATTTATGCTGGGAATCTATATGTTAGAATATATGATGGCCAACTCATGTCTGGATCCAGTTAAATGACCACTGATTTAAAAAATGAAGGATTAAAACGTACAGCAGTTAAGATACTTACCAACCACACCTAAAGTTTTCAAATTCTTGATTTCCTCTGCAACATCATTACTTTCAACTTCACTATCCTCAGATACTTTGCGTGTGGTCAGATTTACCATAAACTGTGCGTCATTCATTTCTGCAGATAAATCAAGAACAATTTTATCTTCATATATCATGCTGGTTCCTCCAGTTTCACAACATGCGTTCATAATGTTATAGACTTCCTCCTTATTGTCAGAACTTGGCCAACTAACTGTTTGTAGTGTGTTGTTACAAAAGGCTGACTGTTCTTCAGGATTTCCTTGAGAGCTTTTATTTTCATGTTCCAGCTTTGGCGGAACTGTTTTGGATTTTGTTACACAAGTGATGCCAGAGGAATGTATTTTTGAAGAGCAGGAAGCTGCTGGATATTCTTCCAGTGATTTTCTGAGCATAGGAACACATGTCTCATGTGATGTAGTTGCTGTTTCTTGCTGTTCCATTTCTTTATCCTGATAACCTACAAATGGTCTGGAGAAAACAGCCAGACGCAACTCATCAAGTTCATCAGATGCAGCCTTTACATGATTTTCAAGCATACTTATAACAGCCTTTTGGTGTTCTATTGTATGTTGGAGAAGCTGAATCTCCTTATCAGCCTCGCATGTCAGTCCCAAAAATGATTCCATCACCCACACACCCACATCATTTGTTTTAGTTGTTGTTTGTGTTTCTACCTCCTTGAGTGTATTCTGAGACTTGTAATAGAACACAGCATCTGTCATGCTAATATCCTCTCCAACTGCAATGGACTTCAGGGAATCTTTGTTTATTGATGGGTGTAGATCATATGTTTTTTCAGCTGCCATTTTTTTAACGCATATATTCCTGTCTGTATCACTCAGCTTTTCTGTGAGTCTTTTTAGTTGTGCAATTTTACTTGTTTTAGGACCCTCAGACTCTAAATTAATTTCCTGTACGGCTAAAGAATCTATGTTTTGTCTTGGGTCACTTTCATGGAGGTTAGTATGATTAACTGATGGTTCCTTACTGGGGTTTATTTTTTTCTTCTCCAGCTCTACCATCAGCTGTTTTTTTTCTTTATTAAGTGTAGAAATCCTCATTTGTAGCAATGGAATGACCTTCACCTGTTCTTCCAGATCTTTCAGTTGCTTTAATGAGGCAGCCATTTGCTCCCGAATATACTGAAGATGGGTTGAAGAAATGTTAGTACCCGGAGTGCTTCTTCCAGAATTTGCAGGACTAATTTTCAAAGACCCAGATACATTTTGATTAGCGCATCTTTCTATGGTTGTATTGTTATGCACGGCTAAAGATGCTTGCGTGAGATTTGGTGAACTTCTACTGGCAACACTAAGCTTAGACAGATTTGAAGATTGACATTGTCTCCCCTGTAGCTCATTGTAATACAGATTTTGTTGCTCCTGCTCAAGTCTCTTACGGGTCTCTGCCAGGGTTTTTTCCACACGAGAATTCTTCAAAAGAGACTTTGCAGGTGGAGGAGGAAGAAGTTTAAAAATGGGTGTTGGAGAGATTGGGTTAGATTTATGCATACCCAGTGATTCTTTTACGTGTAAAGAATTTGTTTCAGTTCTGACACCTGTAAAAAATACAGAATCTGACATTCCATCATCACAAAAGTCCAGAGATTCTGTTGAAACCCAAGTACCAGGCTGACTTGACAGACTTCGTAATGAGGATGTGGAACGTCTTGGTACTCTTGGTTTTCTGTTAACTGATGCTTTTTTCAAGGTCTGACCACTCTGAATATCATCAACATATTTCATAAAGTCCAAATCCAACTGAAATCCATAAGGAGTCTCAACACAATATGAAGTCTTTTCATTTTCATTCTTTTCATTTTCATTCTTTTCCCAGTTCAGTAAAGGACCCCCAATATCTATTAAAAGGAAATATATGTGAATACAGATTATAGGTCAACAACTAACCAAACTTCACTATACTGAACCAAAACAGTAGTCTTCTTATGTATTATATGGAAATAGTGTATTTTGGAAAAAGTGGCTATTGTTTTCTTTTACTTGTGTCTTGAGTTATATATTTATGGCACAATTTGTGGTGATGATGAAGTGCTTAAACCTATATCTTGGTTTTTTATTTTATTTATTCAATTTTTTGTTATTTTAAATAATGGCTATACCTGTTAAAATGAACTATCTTCCTCCCAATTTGAATAGAAGAACCTAGTTTACATTGGGATCCTGTTCGCTTCCGAATATGACTGCTTTAAACGTTTAAGTGGTTGACTGACTTACCAGACATCCTGAATACACATATCGCAACTCACATAGGGGAGCTAATCTGCAGTAGTGCATACGCCTGAAAAACAGGCAGATGCACTGCAAAAAATTATTTTTAACAAGCCATAACAAACTCAATTAGCAGAAAGATGGGCGTAGAGGTGCGCATCTGTCTGCTAGAGCTTCTAACTGAAGGAACACATGAGATTTTCTTATTTAAATATGCTCTCTAGCAGGGGCTTCCATGTTGCATCCATCCTGTGCTTACACCATCTCATAGATGGTGTAAGTGTTAAGAAGCAGGTCATTTTCCATAAGAAAATGTGTAAAAATAGTTATGCTTTTGTTTTTATTAAAAAAAATTGTGTATATTTATTTATTGAACTTTTATTTTAATCACTAAGCAAGCTGGAATAGTGCAGCACTTTCTGTTAATATGCCAGCTATTGATAAAACAAATGTGAATGGTTTAAACATAGCATTCAAACTCCCATTCACATATTTATGTTTAGCAATAACAGGCATACAGTAGAAACAGCAAGTGCTATATAATGCAGGCTTGCTTAGTGACTAAAAAATGAACAGGGCCAAAAGTACAGAAACACGCACCTCTTTACTGACCAGCATGGACAACAAAAACTCTGGATCTGCCCCAGAGAATCTATAGTAGGTGCATTGATCCTGGGAAAGTAATCTTAACTCACTATTGTAAGTTAAACATTCTATTTATGTATATGCTGATACATAGTTTAATATAATGTTTATATGGAGTGCCGGACTATTTTTTAAAAGCATTAAAAAGTTATTACTACATAAAGTGACATGTCAGATTTGGAAAATAGGGCTTGGTCATTATGTAACAAATAGGCCGCGTCATGAAGTGGTTAATGAAATGGGGATGTTATAGCGCCAACCAGATATGCAGCCAAGTATATGACCAGGGTAATCACCACCCTTCACACTGTAGAAATGTAAAAAATAAATCTAAATACAGTGAGTACACAATTAAAGGAGAGCAGAAACAAACTATAGCGCTACCAGTGTTACAATCAATAAGAGGAATCTGGGTATCCACGCCGGCAATATTTCACAGTTCCTTGCAGTTCCTCACAGTCAGTCCAGATATAATTATCCTTTTTCATAGACAATCATACATTCAATCAATGTCAACCCTCTAATATCTCTTCCCTTTTNGTCACCAAAAAGACAAGGCCAGCCGCAATGATATCTCCTCACGTTTTTTATTTCAATGTCTCTTGGTGGCCACTCATATGAAAAGAAGAGGAAAGAAAGTCCCAAATAGTGAAGTTCGTTATGCACCACTATATAATCAAAGATCAGGAACACTCACATTTGCTGTGTCTTGGATCAAAGGCGTATCAAATAATATCTGCCGTGCTGCAGTTTCTTCTGCTGTGTTTTTCCTCGCTCGTGGATGGTATGCAAAACTGGAAGGGGGAGAAGTGCAATAGTGAAGCCTACTTTTTGTTATGCTCAAAAATATAAAGTTGCACTCACATTTATTGTGTCTTGTGACACTGGCACATCAAATTTTGAACAGCATTTTTGAGCATAAGAAATTTTAAAGCTGGTTTCACTATTGCACTCCCCCCTTACGGTATAGCATACCGCCCACGAGCGAGGAAAAACGCAGCAGAAGAAACTGCAGGACAGCAGATCGATTATTTGATAAGCCTTTGATCCAAGACACTGCAAATGTGAGTGTTCCTGATCTTTGATTATATAGTGGTGCATAAACAACTTCACTATTTGGGACTTTCATTCCTCTTCTTTTAATATGAGAAGCCAAGAGACATTGGAATAAAAACCGTTAGGAGATATCATTGCGGATAGCCTTGTCTTTTTGGTGATGAAAAGGGAAAATACATTAGGGGGTTAACATTGATTGAATCGTCTATGAAAAAGAAAAAAATAATTATATCTTGACTGACTGTGAGGAACTGTGAAATATAAAGGTTCATTGCTGGCGTGGATACCCAGATTCCTGTTATTGATTGGAACACTAGTAGCGCTAATGCTTCATGCTTCTTCCCATCTTCGCACGGGATTCGCACTGCCTTTTCAGGAGTACAGAGAAGTGCTCCACCAGATATTTTAAAACACAGAAACTGTTCTTCAAAATTCTAAAAGTACATTCTGTGAATTCTTTGGTGGATATTTGTGCCTTGTTACACTTGTGCTGTGGCTTTAACTGCCGTGTCATTAGTTATAAATGACACATACAATGATGAACAGCATTACAAGACACATGCACATACATGAATTGGTTAAAAATGAATGTTAAAACTTAACATTGGCTTACCAATCATATAATCCAAAAAATCACAGTAAGGAAAAAGCTAGCGCTTAGGTCTGTTTTAGCAAAAGATCTTGAAGGGCAATTTCAGTCCCCAAACAGTTATAGTTATGCAGTCTACAACTCCAGCTTAGTAGTTGGCATGTATAGCTCATGTTTGGTAGGTATTAGTTCTTAGTTAGTCTTCATTCGGTGCCGATCTGCTGCGGTCAGTGCCGGCCTACTGCAATCAGGATTTCCTTACAATCCTTGTGTTATTTGACCCCAGTGATGTCATTTGTTTATTATAACAAGAAGATCGAATGTAAGATTGAAACACGTTGGTTAAAGTGCTACAGAAATGTATCCAGCCGAGCATCCAGTGAGCATTACAGAGATTACAGATATTGTCATATATATTGTGAGTATTCTTTTTGCTTTGTTTTTATCCTGACCCAATAAAAAGTATTGTACCATCTCTGCTTCCCTTGTTTTACTTTATGGCATGGCACCTGGAGAAGTACCCAACTGACAGGACAAAGGGAGCGTGAATATAGTAAAGTGGAACGCACAGTGGAACGCATCAGCTAGGAAACAAGTGCATGCAGGAGAACAAAACAACAACCGTAAGGGAATCCTGATTGCAGTAGACTGGCACTGACCGGTGCAGATCGCATCAAACTGACTAACTAAGGACTAATACCTATCAAACGTGAGCTATACATGCCAACTACTAATTTGGAGTTGTAGACTGCATAACTGTTTGGAGACTGAAACTGCCCTTCAAGAACTTTTGCTAAAACAGACCAAAGCACTAGCTTTTTCCTTACTGTGTTTTTTTGGATTATATGATTGGTAAGACCTAAGTGCTAGCTCTTTTTTTTTTTTAGCAGTAAGGGTTAGGCTGTGAGGAGGGGAAGGTTGGGGTTAAGCTACGGAGTGGGAATGGTTTTGTGGAATATATGATTAGCTAAGAATTAGGAGAGGGGTAGATGTTCATAAAATCTACCTGTTGGCGCTGCAGGAGTGTCTAAGTCATTTTGTTGGAAAGTCTATTTTTGGCACCTGTATGCATTTGCCATTATGTTGTCTTCAATAGTCCTGTTGGAAAAGGACTGTACCCAGGGGCGAACCACATCACAACCTTATCTCCTAGATGCCTGTCTAGAATAGGATATATGACACATGATAGCATCCTGCACCTTAAAGGTGTGGAAGTGGCAAAGACTGATGCATCAAAGGATGCAGGATAACAGTGATGCCTGCTCTACAGTCCCAGTATAGACTGTGACACCTGTTCCACAGTTAGACACTGTTGTTGAGTATATGAATGACGTAAAAAGTTCTTTATGACTAACTACACCTATGCAGCCTCTGGGCAGGATCATCCTCATCCTTTCTACAACAACATACAGTCAGTCAGGTTGAATGTAGGTGTAGATGCATTGTGTGTTCTTGGGTTCTTTTTTATGAATATGGTTGGTATGGAAACATGGTTGGTATGGAAACATATAATATAAGTGAAGGGAGATATATATAGTTTTCCAATTAAGGCAGTGAGAGAAGTGATGACATACCACTGTATACACCCTAGCTTCAAGCCCTGGTGTAATATTGAGGAAAGGGCAGTAGACAATGATTTGCTTAAGAATACCTAATAGAGATTTAATACCACTGATTGCTATTAAATATGCCTAAGTACATTCAAAAAAATATGTTAAACTATAACAACATTTGCAAAATCGCAATGAATTAAATATCCCTTTTTGTTTAAATTAAAAATAGATGCATTACCTGGGAGGTTATGACTTAATTCAGCAGGCTGTGTCATCATGGTAAGATTTGGAAACCAACAATCAAAACCTGTAAAAGAAATAAATATTTTAACATAATGTACAGAACAAAACATATAATACATACATGCATTCTCAAATATAACAAACACAAAACAATTGAATGTAAACAGAATTAAAAACTCACTGCCAAAATAGCAAATTTAATGCATTCAACTTTGAAACGGGTATTTATTTTACTGAAAGCATTACATATATTTCTGTATACATCCTTGTGATTCTAAAAATATGAATAATTTATTGTTCCATTGATTTCTAGGGAAAGCAGCATAATGCTTTTAACGTGGAATTCTTACAGTACAGTGTGCACATTTCCTATACCTCCTGCCATAAGGATGTGAGGAGAATTCAGCTGTAATACTTTGCACTTATATTACAGTATTTATGAGTCTATATCTATGTGACTAACTGAATATTGTCTAATATATTCAATGTAATCAGATTTGTTTAACGTGTTATAGTTGAAATTCAAGTCATTTATAGTGTGATGGGAACAATATACTATTTTTCCAACATATATAATGAATGGTTAAATCTCCAAAAGTTTCTTCATTAATATATACCTAATAATAATTTATACATTGCTGCATTTTAGTAATGCTTAAAAAGAAATGCTATTTTTGAGAATGAGAACATAAGTTCTTACAGATGTCTGTGTGCAGCAGATATCCAGCATCAGACCTTCATTACTGTTGCAACTAAAACTATCTTAAGAGAATTAAGTCACAATGCTACATTTATTAATAAAAATGCCTTTTATATTATGCATATTTGGTATAATATGTTGTGAAATAGAAGGAATAAGAAAAAAGCATATTTTTGGCTACATCAACAACTTTTTGTGTTTCTTTTTATCATTAACATATGTGATAAACCTCTGATCATTTATTCCACACCCATGACATTGGCAGTAAAGAATAAATCAGATTAGGGAAACATGGTATATTCTTTTGGTAATATATATATATATATATATATATATATATATATATATATATATATATATATATATATCCCTGAAGTAATGCCATGGCTAAAGACAAGTTAATGCAATATATGTACTTATCCATGGAAAAAAGACTAAAGAAATATATACAAAAAGAAAAAGATTTTCGTATGCTATGTTCAGCAGTCATATAACATTAGTCCTAAACAAGTAATGCCATGTTGGTAGGGCTGATCATGAATAATACCTGCTATTTTACTTGTATAAGTTGTGAGTAGAACATGAACTAATATAGCTAATTTATATGTTAGTATGAAGTACTGACATGAGTGGTGACTGTATATATTTATATCTATAATTATATATATTTATATATATAATTACCTTTAGCCTTGCAGGAATGTTGAGATGTTCACTACAAAGAAAGTTCGAGTTCATTAATGGGAATCTGAGAACATGGTCAGAGAAACTGCTTTAGTCAGAAATGAAAACTGTAATAACATCTGTTGTCACAAGAAACATGTGGTTTCCTGAGGATAGGCTAGTTCTGGGAAGCAGCCTTTCCTTTGGAAAGCCTTTTATTGTTGTAGTACTAGAACATGCTTCCAGATTGTTGGGAATATGCAGCTAGTTTCCTGATATAAATACATGACTTAGAATTGTGCATACTTTTAGCATTCTTTGCTGTGTGACGCTGTAGAAAAGGAAGAAAATGTTAATTTTCTTATGTAACAAAAAAGTGAATCACCACAACATTCTTTTGAGCTTTTGCTTTTACACAGTTTATGCCACTTAAAAGTATTTTGTGTAATGGTTCTCCGGTTCAACTTCCATCTATAATGGGAACATTCCAATATTTTGCTTTCCTACCACACCCTATTGTGCAATTTTCTGTACATGCATATAATATGCTCCTTTGACCTAGCAATTACAGCAGATTGCATTTTTTAACATAACAAAATGTGTTATCTATAAAAATAAACAACTTAAAAAATAATAATGTTATGTTGATTTGGCAACAGCGTTAGCACAATATATCTGTAACATATTATGATACATCAGATGGTCCCCTGTTCCTGTGTCCCCTGTTTACAGATGGTCCAGAACTTGATGTGCAAGCGAAATTTGTACCCCATGGCACGTCCTATTAAGAGTTACGTGTTTTTGCAGAAGCAAGCAACTCTCGAAAGGACATAGGGAAAATGAGACAAACTTTTCTCTTGCGGTAAAATCATATGGGCAGCGAATGCATCCTGTACAGATGTAACCTCTGCATTTAAATAACTTTTTTATGTTTACATTTGCAACATAAATGTTTCTTTAAATAGAGGCAGCAGTGCCAGAGCATAGTAACTGTATTCCACTACTGTTCACTAATTAAATACATTTCTTTAACAGGTCAGGAGAGATGAGGAGAGGATAAAGGGTGAATGGTCTAGAGGTGAAGAGAAGCCATATGCCAAGAACACCAGGAAGCCACCAGCTGCGGTTGTGGAAGAGTTGGTGAGATGCTGTCCTTGAGACACCAGCAGCTAAGGTATGAGAAACTCAGTTGGAAAGTGAGGATGGTTGGCGACCTTCATGATCAGAAGACCAGAATACAAAGAATACAAAGCCAGGAAGTATTTTGTATGGCCAAACGATACAGAGTACGACTCAATACTGGGAGCAGGAGGAACCCATCAGTCAGCTGTGAAGAGTGATCAGCCCCTATATGATCCCACTGATGTTTACCGGGGTGTGTACAGTACCTTTGTGCATCCAAGAGTGCCCACCACTGCAGCACCATCCTGGGACCTAGAGTGACCCCCAAGTGTTCTCCATAGCAACATCATTGGTCTGGGAGGATTGGCTCCAGGAAGTATATGCAATCTTTAATACAATTCTAGCCAAGTCATCTTCAGAGTTAGCCCAGAGCGAGTCACTGAAGGACTACCGTGCAGTTACTTTGTATTCCACTGAGCCACTGAGCCACTCCAAAGAGACAGTAGTTGATGCAGCATATCAGTATTAGCCCCCTAAAAATACCCCAAAAACACATCAAATGTAGAACAGAGGAGGTTGCCCTATACCTGAGTAGTGAAATATTAAGAACAAGTTTCCCCATTTAATTAGGAACATAGATTAAAAGTGCACTTTAACTTTTGAAATGGTTTTACTTATTTTAAATTTATTAATGTAAGTTTATTATTTACATTTATTATGTGTCACTGCTGCGTTGGCCACACTCTTAACAGCAATCAAGTGTGATTTTTTTTTAAGGTACAGTAGGTTTGTTTAAAGTGTATATTTGGTAGTTGGGAGCAGAGTTTAATGTCAAGGAGTAGCTAGTTAACACCTGTAGCATTATCATACTTTAATATCAAGTATGGAAGTGTGTTATGAATAGGGACCTTTAGTTATAGATATATATTCTATGTTTTATTAACAAAATTGGTAATTTTGGCATAGAAAATGACCTGTGCCTATAACTTACATAACTTCATCATGTGTAAGAATATGGTGGGAGTACAGACAGATGCATAACTCTGAATCAGTCCCAGATTGTTGTACTGAGTCTACACTTACTATACCTTCCACATTTTTCAATCAAGTCTGCACATTGAATCATTCTTTACTACTATCTTTACTACTACTACTACCACTACTACTACTTTACTACCACCAAAGAAATAACAAACAGTTCTGTAACATGGTAAAAAAAAACGATATAATATATTAAAAGCTTAACAATAATATAAATTCTCAACTAAGTTGAGAATTTTTTTTGTATTTTTTGCTAGGTTTTGTATGCAGTTGTTTTGTATGTTTTATCACCAAAAATTCTAGCGTGACTAAATTTCCAGTGTCAACTTTAAGCTTTAAAGCTCATGTGTTGGCTGCATATTTAAACATAAAACATTTAAACATAAAACAGAACACATTTCAACAGTTTTTAGCACTACTCCCAAAGTGAAACAACCTGCAGTGCTCTCTATTATTAGGAGCCCACCCTGTTTCCACATAACTGGTTGAACTTGCCACAGGCAGTCCAAGTTGCTCTATTTCTAAATGGCCTCTGGAAGAATCTTGACAACATTTATGACAACGTAGCCATATTTCTTATCAGATACAAGTGCCGTGACTAGGTAAACTGGCTTTATGGATGGTTATACACATGTCATTTGTTGGTATGTATCGCTGGCAGCCATGGTCTTTTGTGTCTCACTCCCAAAAATGGAAGTTACCCCTACCATAGAGGAAGACTGCGGTGTAGCAAGAGAGTGTTTTTAGATTGCTTATCAGTTCTACAAGACCCCACTGGCACTGGTAAGACACAAATCCAGTGATATTTGTTTGGTGCATACTCAAGTCCTTTTGCCTTTTCCATTGGAGAGTGAGTAATTCACTTCCCCTGGTAGTAGGGTGGAACCTCATATTCTATTCATTCTCGTCTGTCCCTTTCCTAGTCCAAGTGAGTGTCAATTATTTGTCTGGGCACTGTCGATAAGTTGAAGTAGATGAATTCACCCCTGTCTGTGTCAACAGTGTTCCCACTCTCTGAAATAATAAGTTATTGCGTTCAATCCAGTGACCAGTAATGGGCAATTTTGTTCTGTTAAGTCCATATTTTTACTTAACAGGTCAAATAAACATTAAAACCAAAATTATAAACCAATCTATCAATAGCACTGAATAAACCGCTATACTGACCATGCGAATATACGCGGCGCAATGCGTAAGGACGCATTGCGAACACGCTACAATTGCACAACTAATATACGCTAAACCAAGCCGTACACAAGCCGTAAGCAGTGCGAATATACGCAATAATACCTTGTAGATGAATAGTAAAAGCAAAAAGAAAGATCCTGGTCACAGTAGCGGATCAGCGCTATCCCAGCCATGTCAATCCAAACACAACTAAAGTACAGCTCTCAACACACAGTATTTAAACAGAGGGTCCTCGTCCTTTGTCTTGGTTTCCTGCCTTGAGCTTCCCGCCGCATTCTAATTAAACAGCCTACATCATATATACCTAATATCTATCTTCTTTCATAACATTGTTACAATACAACATATTACAAAACAACATACATATTATTTATCTACACATCCTAGGCTACAATCTGATACTAAATATGGCTATGGCAATACATGGTGCGGCATAGTTCGGCTTAATCCTGGTCTGTTGGATTCTAAAAGGAAAAATAGCAGTATAAGTTAATGTGAAATAACTTAATAAAATATAAACTTTCATTTGGAAAGATTAACCATAAAAGAGACTTCTTGTGAGACACTTTACGATCGTCGCAGCCGTGAGTGATAACAATGGTCGCTCAGACGCAGGTAAAATATGCGATTTTACGCAACAATATATTTAAACTGTATTTGAGTATTTTAATTATGTTTTCGATTTGTTAGACATATTTCTATGCAATCTTTTTTCCAAGATGGCGTCGGTTCATCCGCACCTCTTAGTTCTTACTAGCGTGACGCTGCTTTACACACAAGACGGGCAGGGGGGTGTTACAAACCCCTCCCTAGGCTGAATCAGACTTTGACAGTTCCAAAAATGTAAAAAAAATTATTGTAATGTCAAAACATTTATACCTGCTACAGGGCATGAAGGACGAGGTGACATTTCATAACCACATATACATTTTAACATGATGAAACAGCTCAGAGATCAGCAATTAAGTACTGTGCATGTAAATAAGAAAAAAATGTTTTTATGCTTTTATTAAATGTTAAAAATGTTATTCTCTAGTATTTAAAATTCAAACAAAGTAACGTTAATAGAATCTCCATTTACAGTCCAAATGATAGTGTATACTATATATCTACACTGTACTTTCACAATGTTTATGGCCACATAACTATGACATATGCCATACTTGAATAGGTATTCAGAGGTAGCACTGTGTAAACCAAAAGTTCCTGCAAACAAACCATCCATCCCCTAAAAGCACTAACACAGATCTACTTACCGAAACACCACTCTTCTACAAACCTATTTGACAGTAGGGCCTAAATTTACTAAGCGGTGAGATTGGAGTGAGATTGAAAAGTGGCCATGTTGCCCATAGCAACCAATCAGATTTGAGCTCACATTCTTTAGTGTGTAAAATTAAACCGAGAGCTGGAATCTGATTGGTTGCTATTTGCAACATCCCATCTCCGATGATCTTCAGCCTCTTCTGCCTCTTTTCAGCTGGCTCTTCTCCAGGATATGAATGCCTCTTCTAGTCTTTTCACAAATGAATAAATGACTCAGACAAGGGGCATAATCAATAAACTACTGGTTCCTGTGAATGTGTCAGTAAAACCTCTTAGATGTGTCAGTAAAACCTCTTAGAGTCCCTTTAGTAGAGGAACAAACAAAAAAAAATGCACAATTTAATGTTGAATAAATTATTCTAGCGCAGCAAGAGAAAAGAAAGAGAAAAAACAGTACATATAATTAAATAGATTAATATTACAACCTGTAATGAATCAGTATTATTATTTATTTCCACACACAACAACGAAATATTGCTACTATATAAAATTACACTAGTATGCTAATATATGTTGATAAATGTATGTGTCAGTATACATAATGTATACATACTCCTAAAACATAATATAAATCCACAGATTATTAGGCTAGTTCAACTTGATCAATGTTTGGCTTATGTATGTATGTATGGGCTTATGTATGAGCTTGAACAGAAGGCTTATAGCTTTGTATAAGATGGTGCGGTCAACAGTAGTCTCTAGCTCAATGTGAACTTCCTATGGCCCTATGAGGAGAGGGTAACAATAAAATAATCCCATGTCAACTGGTATTAAAGTCCAGTCTCCTTGTATTCCTTCTTCTTACCGTTGGCTATAGACAGCCTCTTGGACCAACCACTTCCTGCTCTGTGTATCTAAGCTCCTTCTCCCTCTCTCGATGGGCCATATATTGCAGTCCAAGAAAGAATGCATCTTTGGAATGTCTCATGCTGATCCATAATGTCTGTTTGAACTAAAAATTAAGAGTTGAATCTCTCTTAGGTCTCCACCATACTGTCACAGAACAGTCCACTGCACCACAAGAAATGCAATCTCGCCTTGAGGATCTTAATAACAGGGGATGACACAATAATCTCAGAATAAGGGATACACTGAAGGATATTCCAACGCCAGGCATCATAAATTCTCTTTGACAGAACCCACAGAGCTCTCAAGCTCACCCCAAACACACACCATGACATAATTTGTCATCTAAATTATTTCACCATTAAGGATGAGATTCTTTACAATGGCAAAGTCAAATATTTCAAGATATTTGCTTGTATACCTTACAAAACCTCAACACAACATTAATTACAGAAAAAGGTTTCCTCTTCAGAATTAAGCCACAAAGGCAAAACCGCAGATTTTTGAGACTCCCCTGATCTCACACACTTTTCCAAAATATTGGGAATCCAGAAGATTCAGATTCCTGATTGGTGCCCTCCCCTGGTGTTCTGGCCATGCTCCACCCATCTCCAATGGCTGAATGGGATTTGTTCTGTCAGCAGAAGAGAAATTTTTAGTCTTCTTCTTCGAGGACAGACTATTTCCAAACTAAATGTAGATCTCTGCACCTCGTATCCTTTACTTTTATTATATCTCCTTAGCCTTACATGTCTCTTAATTGCGGAATTGTACATGACAATTTAATAATACAGGAGACCCATCAGACCAGATACTATCGGAAGCACATAAAAGTGTAGTTCAGGGTACCTGAATTAAACATGGCACCTTTCTAAAAATCAAAAGGAGGCCATAGAGCTTTGCCAAAAGGCTTTACTAGATCAATCCCCACAAGTACAGTTTTTCGAAGAAGCACTCACCAAACTTCTAATAACAATCATAAATTGAGCCTCTGTTGCTGTAAAGATTGTTGCTATCAACATGGTAACAAGTTGGGTAGGTTACTGTAACTTGGCTCACAGTCATTCATTCCTAAAATAAAAAACCCCTCTGTTACTACCCTTCACAACACATAGTATATAGCACAGATTATTACCAGTCCCTTTACTCTCTTTATAATCTGGCCTCACTAGGAGAAATATAAGGTAAGAGATAGAAAATGTCATATTATCTTCAAAATTGGGAAGGACACTACCTTATGTTCCAGTTACAGACCTATCTCCCTGCTCAATGTAAACCTGAAATTATGCACCATAGTCTTACCAAATCATCTTAAACGTTACCTTCCTTAACGTATCCATAACAACCAGGTGGTCACTAGGCAAGGCATAATACCACCATATCTAACATCATCCACCACCTCTCCCACAGTTCGACTAATGGCCTCTTGCTTTCAACTGAGAAGCCCTTTGACAGAGTAGATTGGTTCTTCTTGTCTGGTATCCCCACCCACATTGGCCTAGGTCCCACTTGTTTCCAAAAAATACAGTATATGTAGATTTATATTAATGATCCTTTTTCTTATGTCTTTCTGCATGTCAAATGGTACCCATCTGACTGTCTCTTTTCTCCTATAATCTATGTCCTCTGTATAAAGGCATTTGCCTGTGCAACACATATATACGCAGTAACCTCATTACGTATAAGTTGCTTCTTTTTGTCTAGAGTCAAAAAGTAATGACCCACAACACACCCTTAATCAGGTGTGTAGTTTTTTTTTAAAAAAAAATGTATATACCGTAAATAAAAATCAGGATGACTGAATAAATATGCAGACAAGGGGGGAAATTTATTAAAGGGACAGATTTTATTTGCAGTGTGTTTTACAGTAAACATCAGTTTTATGTATTTACTCAAGGGCGCGTTTTTAAAAACACGCCGTAATTGAGGTTTTTAAAAGTGCGCTGCAGAAAGCTCGCTTGTGATTGTTTTGCCGTATTGTTCATATAGGTTTCAGTATTTACTAAGCAGTGCATTTTTTAAAAACCTGATTTGCGCCGGTGTGTTTTCAAAATCACGCTGGAAAAAATAGACCAGCCTTTCCCAAGCGAATTTTCAAATCTTGCTTTTCTACAATTAACCATTAATTTAAAACACTATATAAAGAAGGGTTATCATCATAGAAATGTCTGTCCTGATTCACTTTGAACATGGATGCGTTTATTTATTTGAATTTCCTCTGTGTGGGGGCTTATGAGAGGGATATGGCTGTAGGAGGCGAGGAGGATGACCATCACCAGCACCATTACAACCTCCCGATCTGACAGGGATACCAGGTCCAACCGCACACGAAAAGTTAGTGAAAATGTTCCGTAACCGTTTCAATCTCCTGGCACTATATGAANAGGTGAGACGTGAATTGGGGCCGGATACGGTCCGGTCTCATGCAGTGTCTGGGCTGCACAAATTAATGTGTGCCATTCACTTTATGGCCACTGGCTCCTTTCAGTCAGTGTCCGGAAAGGTGCTTGCATGTCTCAGCCAACTTTTTCTAGACACTTATAAGTGTTAAGTGCTCTGTGTAAGTTACTGCGCACATATGTCTGCTTTCCCAGCCAGGACGCAAAGTGGCGTGAACTGAAACAGGCCTTCTATGAGTTCTCAGGATTTCCCAATGTCCTGGGAGCCATAGATTGCACTCATATTGCGCTAAGACCACCCAGGGATAAGGGCTAGATTTACACCAATAGGCACCATTATCACTCCCTGAACGTGCAGGTGGTCTGTGATGCTAAACAAAAAATTATGAGTGTTTTTGCGGCCTATCCAGGTTCTTGCCACGATGCCTTTATCCTGGAACAATCAGCCCTGTATACCAAATCTGAACATGGTGATATGCCATGGGTAAGTACATAATTGTATTAAGAATGTTTTTGTTATCCTTAAAATAAAAAATGATTATGTTGTTAATTTATATAATTTTATCACATTTCAGGTTACTCAGGATATGGGTGTCACTCTTGGCTAATGACTTCTGCTGAGCATCAATATAATGAGTCGCACAGGTCTACTAGATGTATGATAGAACGCACCTTTGGGCTACTAAAATCTAGGTTCAGGTGCCTTTTAGGTTCAGGTGTTTTTAAAATGTGTGTGCCTTATCAGTACTATACCTTTAAACATTATAGGACCAACATTTAGTAAATTGTTTGGTTAATGAAAGCTAAGCAACAATGTATTCATGTTTTTTCAATAATTTTTAGTGATGTTCAAGTGTTTAAAAAATTAATAAAATATGTATGACAACAAATGTCATACATTTGTTGTCATACATTGCATTTGCAATTTAAATATAAATGATATGTTTAATTAAACATAAATGTTATCTATTGAAAAATCAATGCCTCTTTCTTTTGGTCATAGGATGCCTTTCAAAGTCACCCTGTAAGGCATGGGCTTGGCCACCTCTAGTACGTGCCCCTCTACGTATTGGCGACGGTGTTGCTGACGGTGTGGATTGTGGTAATCTGATGTGCTCCTGTTCACACCTACTTTGCATTTCACATCTCAAATCTGCTAATCCTTTACGCATGTCCATGCACAGGCCTTGAATTTCATGATGCAGCTTAAGTGGATATTCATTTGTTCCCCAATGGTACCTATGCAGTTCATTCCAGACGACAACACTGCAATTAAGCACCTAAAATTTTTCTGCTGCTGCCTCTGCTGCATGCATTGTTCACTGATAAATTGCATATGAAGTTCCAGTAAAGACGGCTGTGTGTTAACATCACTTTGTTGTGTTGCAGATTTACCGCCATGCACAACTGAGGGACCTTCTGAATGATGAGCATCTTTTTATGTGGTTGCAGCTGGAGCAGACATTGTGGCCCGTTTTGAGGTAAGTTGTGTGGAAACCTTTTGACGGGTGGTGGTTTTAAACTGATATCTTCTGCTTCCTTCAATACTAGGGCCAGGGGGGTTGCCATCTTAGTACTTCGCCGCCGAGGGAAGATTCCTTGTGCTAGATTTGTCTATTAATGATTTTCAGTGTGTTTTATGTACAGTGTATGCCCCTAATACGCATTCTTAGCAGTTCTTCCATTCACTGATATCAGTACTGAGCCGTTACATGGATGCCTACTTGATTGTAGGGGGAGACTTTAACCTGGTAGCTGCCCATGCCCTGGATAGACAGTCTCCTCCCAGTAGACCCTTTAGATTACCGCACATACCTCCATTAAATATTTGGGCGTTTATATCACTCCATCCATCTCCATGCTAAATATGCCCCTGTACTGCACCAACTTTCTAATACGATTGAATCATGGATGTCTCTCCTGCTTTCCTTGATGGGCAGAGTAGCGGTAGTGAAGGGAGTTTTATTTCCCAAACTTGCATACCTTATCCAAATGTTGCCTGTATCCATAAAACAAGCAGACATAACCTCATGTACGAAATTATTTACCTATTTCCTTTGGGCTAATAAAAAACCTAGTGTGGCTAGAGCTAGATTGCAATTGTCCAAATCTGATGGTGGCCTTGGTTTCCCCCATCTCCCCACTGACTGACTGTTCCAACGCAGTAATTATACTAATAGGGATTTAGAGGAAGCTATGGTTTATCCACACTCATTGGCTGCCCTACTGCACACACCTAAACCCTCTCTCCCCGATGTCTTTAACCTCAATGTGCTTTTTTATGATACTTACTGTTCCTGGGTGTCTGTCTGGCCTATCCAATGTTGGTTTCTCTACATGGAACCAGGTGGGTATCCGCGCAATCTGTGACATTTTTAACCCAGGGGGCACTATTTATTCATTTATAGTGTTATGTGAACGCTACAATCTCTCGCCTCGGACATTTTTCAAGTATCTCCAGGCCAGACATTTTGCGTATGATGTCCAAAAATGTATTTCGGATTCTTCCCCTGCAATTTATGAGCAATATCTTAAGACCAACACATTTCATATTAAACTGGTTTATGCCCTCATTTTACCAGCTTCCAAAGATAAATTATGGGCCGGGCTGATACGAAGCTGGCTCAAAGATGTACTGTCCTTACCCTCAGACGTTGACCCCCTACGCACATTTCTCAAGGTCATGAAGGCGCACCACTCCACCCAGCTCCAAGAAATTCACTATAAGACACTCAACCGTACCTACATTTCCCAAGACCGGGGAAAACACATGTCTACAGACGAATCCGGTCACTGTCCAAAATGTAAAGGCTCTAGGACGACATTTATTCATAATTTCTGGGAATGCAGGAAAATTAAGAAGTTCTGGGATACAATTCTGGTATTCCTCCACTCCGTTTTACATGTCCGTCTTCCCAAAAGCTTCCTTGCGTTAATGTGAATAAAATTATTTTTTTTTAAATGGTACCATGAAAAAACACTATGCAAACACGGCGCAATTGATCGTGTTTTCATTTAAAAAAAAAACGCGCCCTTTAGTAAATTTCCCCCCAGGTGGTTGATCATTCATCCTGATGATAATTTATATATTATTTTTTAAAAACTAGGGACCTGATTCAGTGTAGCGCAACTGCCCTTTGTGTTATTTATATGTTTGTATTTTAAAAAAGAACTATTATTATCTTTTGCAAAACATTTACACTGCGTGTCCGTCTCACAAAGTCTTAACAAAGTCAGCCAGAATCACTAGTTAATGCTTAATAATTTAAAAAGGACTGCAAAAAATACTTTAATACACATTTGGATAATAAAGACTAGAAGAAAATATAATTTGTATAGAAAGATCACAACTATAATTTCTGAAGTCAACAAGTCAGTCATTCCACTAATTATTCAGTTCGTGATTTCAGTGTTTAAACAGGAAGTTCAACAATATGAGGAAATCCTCAGGAAATATCTTAGTCCATTGACAGTAATATGATACATCTAAAAACTAAACTATTTCTTGACATGAAATATGCCTATCTTTGTTACAATTGATGTACCTATATACATAAACAAATGCATTGCTCTTTTGCACTTATTAAATAGCAACAAAGATAACAGAAGATAGCGGAAATAAAAGAATATTTGAAACCGAAAGAAAATACCTTCTCATATCCTGGAGCCAGTAATATATGATATTAATTCTGGATTCTTCATCAGATCCGTTTATTATATTTTGGAATATAGGAACAGATTCAGATCTCTGTATCTATTCCATACACATGGATCTGATAGTCACAGAATAGGGTAGTAAATTCTCATATCACTACCCTCTCGTGTGCAGACTTTGGATGTGATACATATCCACAAAAGAACATTATGCGCTCCGTGCATATCTGAATCCACCCAGGGCATATCGATAGTAGCTAATGCCATCCGAGGTCTATCTGGTTGACTATAGTCATCAGTTATCCTGACTAGAGATTTGTGCCGTCCACTTTCTCAGGCTTTGGTTTTCGATCTGCAACTCCCTTTGTTTATTGGATCTGTCAGCTGCTGGCAAGTTATTTATAAACCATGCTAGCTGTTGTACCCAGCGTTGCACTGGATTGATCTGAAAATAAGGACCACTACTTTCTCGGCCAAACTCTACCTACAATTTATCTTGTATATTTCAACCATACAATTTTTATTGTGTATATTTCAACCATACAATCTTTTCCCTAAGTCATTTCCTTTTAAGGGCCACAAATCTGAACAGCCCTGTCTAAATTGGGATCTAACGTCTTCCAGATCCATCTAGTGGAAGGCCCATGACAGGTTCCCTGTGTCAAAGTTCTGTCCATCATACANCAGCAAGAAATCCAACAGGTACCCTAACCTACTAGATTGTGCCGCAAGTTACTCTATGTATTCAGCAATATTCATGAGGTTGAGATGTGCTGCAGGTTACTCTGTGGGGCTGAACCAGAGTAGCGCATTGCGCATGGTTTGGCACGCTATTTTAGCGTTTTTCCGACTGCGCATGGAACTGCACGAAGCTGAATTGCACGCTATTGATGTGCACATTAGCGCCTGCGTGCCTCTGCGCCTCTGTGTTTTTGCACACCGAATAATGGGCGTGCCAGGATATTTTAATGAGAATTTGGGCCATGGCCGGTGTTGCGCTTAGCGCTGTGCATTGTGATTATTGACCATCTGCGGCATTTTGCTTGCGGGTGCCTGGGGATGGTGTAACAAATATATTCGCTGTACTTTGCTGATTGTTCAGCATATTTGAAATAGTTGCAGAAAGTGTTCCCTGGCCTGTACTTTGGTTTTGTGCAGTGCTTTCATCCTTGTGTCAACTCGTGTAACAGCTTTTACATTGGACAATATGGAATTTATTGACAGAAATGATTTACATTATTGTTTCCAGCTACGAGTTCTGTGGGACTGTATAATAATTTTCAGTGGCTTATTTCATTTATATTTGAAAATGCTATGGAAATGACAACAGTCCTACAACATCTTCATTTGATGTTTATATGTTATTTATGTTAATGAAAAAAAAATGAAGACTAAAAACTATAAAATGTAATGTCAGTGCTGTAAAGAAAACTTTTCAAATAACTTTACCCAAAAACAATGAACAAATGAGCAAATAAATGATTAAAAATTGTTCGTTTTGCCACAAACCAAAAAAAAAAAAAAAACAAGTATCCCAACAAGACGCAAGACACTGAACTGTGGGTTGAAGCTTGCACATTGCACTGCGGTTTTTTGTGCTTTGTTGAACGCAATTCACAGTTGCACTTTTGGCTAATAAACGCAACTCTGGATGTGTAGCACAGTGCATCGACGCAGAAACTGCACCTGTTCTGCGCACAAACTCTGGATCAGCACCTACAGGTTACACTGTCTATTCAGGAATAATCATGAAGGTAAGATGTGCTGCTGGATACTCTGCATAGTCAGCAGTACTCATGAGGGTGAGATGTTCTGCAGGTTACTGTCCTGTAATATCATACCACAGTTCAGTATCTCAGTCCTACTGTGGATCCACCCAATTATTCCTCCAAAACAAATTAAGGAATTCACAGCCTCACCACAGCACAACCTCTGCTTCATGCATCATGGTGTGGCTGACTGCTAACTAATCCCACCAGCTCAGAGAGCTATGAAACAGCCTATCAGGGTTAATATTTGGGTGCTAGGGATAACATATTCCCACAGTATTTTTGCCAGATTGCAAGACATATGTGTACCAAGTTTGGTTTTAAATGCTCCAGGCATTCCAAGGTTATGCTGGAACATACACAGCTAATCCGATGTGGGCCCAGCTGTAAAAATTATGCTTTTTTCCTATATGCCCATAGTCTTTTTTTCCCTTTATTTATTCTTTTACAACACCTTCCTTTAAAATATCCTTAAATGTTTTCCTACTGTCCTCACTTATCCGATCCGTCCACAATTGCAACTGAATCAATGCGCCATGTCCTGCCCCTGCACACATGCTATTCTCACAGTGCCTAAATCACACCGTGTATAGGTTGCCATGGCCATCCATTCAAGTGGAGAAGATGCTCTGCAGAGGACAGACCTTCACAAGAGAGCTCAGGTAAGGATTTTAGTTTAGGAAAGGGGACTGGTAGAAAGGCAATAAAAGTACTGATGGCACACAGTAGAAAAATAAAAGTACTGGGGACATGCAGGGAAAAATAAAAATACTGATGGCATACACGGGAAAATAAAAATATTGACAGCATACACGCAAAAATTTAATTATGGGGACATGCAGGGGGTGATAAAAAATACTGGGGCATACAAGGGGGGAGGAAAAAAATACTGGGGGCATACAATAGAGGGATAAAAGTACCAGGGTATACAAGGGAAAAATAAAAATACAGGGGGTCATAATAAATAATTTATACTCGGGGTATACAAGGGAGGTACTAAAAAATTATAGGTCTGACTTCAAATTAATAACATAAATAGGTTAATAAAATAAATAATACACTAAATAATTCTATATTTCACTCCCCGTGTTAACTATGTGTTATGCAACAGTTGCTTTGGGGATTTCACCAAAAAATTTTAATAATCTCATTTATTATTTATTTTATATACTAACGGGTTTTTTTTTTAGCGTCATCATATTACAAAGCGCTTTTTTACACTCATTAAACATGACTGGGTGGTAACGGACAGAATGGATGGGAAAGAGGGCCCTGACTGCAAGCTTACACTCTATAGGATATTGGGGATTGATACACTAGGGACTATATTGTCAGCTGCCAATAAACCTACCAGCATGTTTTTTGGTGTGGGAGGAAACCAAGCTCCAAGTTGGAACAGTTCCCTAAATCAATTTCTAATTTCATTACCTAATTCATGCTCACTCCAATGTCGACCTGCCTAGTTGAAACACTGACATATTACATACTGTTTAAATTTTGACCAAAAAGATTTTGGTACATTTAAAACATAAAGTTTCTAATGTATTTGGTTTTTTTTTTACAAGTATTCTATCAATGATGTGACCATTATTGAACCACTGGCAATATATATTTAAATATATTTAAACTTTTATTGGACATATTGTTACATTATTCTAATTTATTATATAATATTAATATAATTTATGAATGTGAATGAATCCGTTTTAAGCAATACATCGTGGAGATAACAGTGTGTGGCAGACAAATCAAAACATCCTTTTTCCTTGACCATCCTCCACCGTCTGATTTTGAATTTACCACAGAGAACCCTGATTGGTGGCTTGAAGAGAACCTCAGGACCTGGAGGAGAGGAGGGTATTTCATGTATACTGTGAGTGCTAATAAACAGCGACTATTGATACAGACTATTGACACACATTGTTTATTATAGTGATCTCACACATAATAACATTTCTGTGGTGTACACTACATACTAGTACATAACTGGAAGTCTCAATCCCCCCCGTCTCTCAGGGAATGGGTAGACAGGTTAGATTTGTATTTCCACATGGATGAGATTACCCTAGCAGCTGCCAATAAATTCCACCAGTTTACCACTACTTGGCGACCCTGGATGGAATTTAAGGTTTCCCCGAACTTCTTGGACCTCTAGCACCTACTCTCCCCTGGTCTGCCTCACTTGCTCTCTTCCCTTCCTCTCGCCTCCCCCTTCCTATGCCTTTCTGGGTTGTCGGCTGTTTCGCCCGGCTTATTGTTACCCACATTCTGTATTCTGCGTTGCATTTTGTGCTCTGTTATCTCTGTTCATGACAACCTGTCTGTACGCTGTTTATTTTGTTTGAAAAATGCTTAAAGAATTAAAAAAAAAAAAAAGAAATTTCCCCCATTTGGGGCAAGGGTAGATGGAGAGAGAATGAGAAAGAGAGAGAGAGAGAGCGACAAAGAAAGAATTTGTTTTTTTTTATACAATACTAGTCTAGTCTTCAGTCAACAAATTAGAAGAAAATATGTCAAAAATATATAACTCTTAACTATTTTATCACAATTTTATTTAAAAAATTGTGCTGTGTTTAATTGTCTATGGTGAAATTATCATTTATACATTAATCTCATTTAGATATTATTGCACCTTCCCTTTATTAGACACCTTTTTTTGCAATGATTTAGAAGTTCAATCATTTCAGATCATATCCGTTGCTTTATGTATGTGTTAGCAACCTGATATAGCAGCAAACCTACGTTTTTCAAACACCGTTTTGACGGCATAGCATAGTATTCATTATTTACTGCAAATACAAGCAAGAAATATTGGCTTTCTGATACCAGGAAAACAGAAAACAAAACAGCATTTTAGCAAGATAGATTCGGAGTGGCCTATCCAGAGCTGCGCATGTTGCACATGCCTGTTTTACTAGAGATCTTGTAAGTCATAAGCATAGGTAAATTGATGTTTGAATGAAAAAAAACGTTGATTAAAATGCTAGTAAAGTCATGCCATACTACTACACACAGCATTGTGAAATAGTAATTTAAATGTGTTTTTGAAAGTTGCAAATGCAAGCATTACTAAACCCATTAAAATACTAATAAAGTGCAGAGACTGTGCCTGGATGCAATGTGATAAAACCTCAGTTTTTAAATACACAGAGGGCAAGCTTGATGCCAGCCTGAGTAAGACTCCTCACCTGATGGTGCACAAAGGTGACACATCCAAGAAGAGAGGATAGAGTAATGTGTGAGGCCATGAGAGTGTGCCATTGCCGGGCTGGGAGAGACAGAACTGGATGTGCTGTCAACGAGACAGCAGGAATTGACCTGAGTAATGTCTGGCTGATCACCTGGTTGAACCGCAGGATAGTATAGATTGTAGAACATGCAAGTGTTGCTGAAGAAGGCTTTGGCATATGATGTCAGGGAACCAAGTTGTTACTGCATGTGGGAACAGACCAGTGAGAATATATTGTTCCCTCATGTAAAGTGATTTGTTTATATTTAGTCCATCAACTGTTCAAGCCCGTTCCGGGATTACAATTCAGAATCTTACAATAGATCAATAAAGCTTTTATATAAAATTGGTGTGGTTACTGATGTAAAAATCTTTGGGGTGAAGGGTTCCCATCCCGTCCCGCCTGCTTTGCTCTACGGTAAATCTAGGTGGGGGTGGGGTTGTAGTGGGGTAATTTTATCATGCCTTCCTAGGGTCGCAATCCAGGACACCCTGTACCATCAGGGGTGTCACAATACTGTAATGAGTAAAGCAGAGTATTTCAAATTGAAATAGTTGCAGTAGCAGTGTTGCCTGCACATACCGTGTTTCTCCGATAATAAGACACTGTCTTATTATTTTTTTGGTCCAAAAAAACACCATAGGGCTTATTTTCGGGGTAGCTCTTATTTTAATTAACATTGGCAGAGATTTATATAACCAGTCCTGCTTTTATACCCATCATGCACCCCAGTCCTGGGGAATGCACTAGGGCTTATTTTCGGGGTATGGCTTATTTTCTGGGTAGGGTTTATTTTGGTCAGTTTTACAAAAAATGTGGTAGGTCTTATTTTCAGGGTAGGTCTTATTATCAGGGAAACACGGTATGCCATTAGCTTACACCATCCCAGATGATCTTGTAAGCTTATGTAAATCACAGTAGCAGGTCATTGGGGTATATTTACTAAGCAGAGAATTTGCTGGGGAATTGAAAAAAGGGGAAGTTGCCCATAGCAACCAATCAGATTTGAGCTCTCAGTTTTATTTTACATACTGGAGAATGTAAGCTTCCCCACTTTTCAATTCCCCAGCAAATTCCCTGCTTAGTAAATATACCCCATTGTCTTTGGGATAATTATCATTTTTAAAAGTTGTAGTTCTCACATTCACTATGCATACGGCTCCAACTGCGAGGCCTGTATACTCATTTCATATGCATCTAAAACTCTGTATCAGCTCCATATACAATACAAACATCTTACAAAACACAAATAATACCGTGTTTCCCCGATAAGCCCTACCCTAAGTTTTGTAAAACAGTCCAAAATAAGCCCTAGTGAATTCCCCAGGACTGGGGGGCATGTGTCAGGAACTACTAGAACCTAACTTGGTGAGAGGTCTGGGCGCGGAGTCTAACCCCTGCCTGGGCTTCACCAGAGCCTCTGATGGTGAGGTTGGGCCAGTAGCGGNGAGGCAGGNGCAGGTCGCGGCCCCAGACCAGTTCACCCCCTAAGGTCACCAGAGCCCCGACAATAGACACTGGGCACAGACT